>DF360872.1:2269-18603 GCA_000787875.1 Solanum virginianum | reverse complement strand
TGTACGAACTAGAGCTCTATACTTTATGATGATGAAAGTAATGTATGAATGTGTTGATTTCATGAAAAGTATCCATAGTATTGTAAGTGACCATCCCATAGATGAGGGATATATACCTCATCCACCTTGTCGGATGGTGGCAATCTCGTGCTACCAAAGATGAGGGGTATACACCTCATCCACCTTCCAAGAGGGTGGCATGCCTTGGATTCTAAGTACTAAGTTGCTTGGTCTATGAAGATGGTCTCTTCCTACACATGTAATGTGTCCTATGTAAGCATGTTTTACTTCAAGCATTGTTCATGCATGCCATGTTGCTAATATACTATCTCTTGCTTATGATTATGCATTTTTGAGTATGTTACCTATCTTTTCTTGCATTACATCCTACATACTTAGTGCATCAAATGTACTAACATATACTCTATTAAAACTACCCCAAAAAGTGCCCAAAATGTGCCTCGAAAATGCTAGAATCATAATTTCCATATATCTCAAAATCCGTGCATGATTTTGAAAATCTAGCTTCATATTCTTTATTAGGGGGTCAAATTGAGTGGAAAATAGGTCTAAACCCAATTTTAGAGCGAACGATTCACAATTTCAATTTTCCAAGTTTGATGAAAAATAGTGTCCAGGAGAGTCAATGGGGCGATGAGCCTCAGCGTATTTTGCTGCCCAGTTTTTTTGTTCGGTCTAAGGCTTTTGAGTCTTGGTCCTAAGTGTTCCCATTCATGAAAATACCTATACTTAGCCTTATTTCACCCTCATATCATTCAAAACAGTCCCCAATACTCACTCAAACACTTAAACTAATATTCCACTCCTAAATTGAAGTCTAGAAAATCATTCGGATCCTAAGGTTCTCATTCAAGCTTCAACTCTCCATTTTCAATCTTCATTAAGACATTTTGAGCTATGAATCTAAGATCTATGGTGAGATTTGATGAAGGGTTTTGAATCTCAATAAAGGGTTTTGATGTATATTGCTTGAGGGTGTTACCAAGTATCTATTGATGGTTTTACATTGGATTTTCTTGCATGATTTCACTCTTAAATTGCATGGGTTTAATAAATCTAAGATTTATTGTGAGATTTGATGAAGGGTTTTGATGTATATTGCTTGAGGGTGTTACCAAGTATCTATTGATGGTTTTACATTGGATTTTCTTGCATGATTTCACTCTTAAATTGCATGGGTTTACACTAGCACTACACACTCGCCAACTGTTTGATAAAATGTTCGACTTATGATTTCTTGAGAAATTGAAGGTCTAATGCATTTCTTATGAGTTGAATGACTATATGATGATGAAATAATGATGAAATAAATGTATCTTGAGTTATTGACGGTCTAAAGCATGACATATGAGTTGAATGACTTTATGATGATGATAGAAATGTTTGTATGAGTTGTTATCATGAAAAAGTGCCTATGGAGTGGCAGGGAGATTGTTGGGGTCCTATTTTTGTTGTGTTCTTGAGAAAATGGAGAAGGCCTTCCCTTATACTTGAAATGTAATAGTTTGATGAACTAGTTCTATAATTCCTACCGAAAAGATCATATCGTAAGGTATGGATATCTTACTGAAAAGGCCATGCTGTAAGGTAAAATGACTAATGGTGCCTACTAAAAAGATCATATTGTAAGGTATGGATACCCTACCGCAAAGGCCATTCCATAAGGTAGAAAGACTAATGGTTCCCACCGAAAAGATCATATCGTAAGGTGTAGACATTCTATTGAAAAGGCCATACGATAAGGTAGAATGAATCTTGGGTCCTACCCAAAATATTATATCGTAAAGTAGGGGACATCTTTAATACCTATCAAAAAGACTATGTCGTAAGGTAGGGGTATTGATAACACTCTCCAAAAAGGTTATACCATAAGGTGAGTGGGGGCCGTTTGGCCCATTTCATGAAGATTAGTAAAAGGTGTTTGAGTATGTATTCCATATTGAGTTTATATTCCTTGATCATGATTTACAAGCATATTTTACCTTAAGCATTAATCATGTATGTCATATTGATGTTATATCTATCCTTTGCTTATAATTATGCATTTCGATTATGTTGCCTATCCTTTGCTAGTATTGCATTCTACATACTTAGTACATTCAGACGTACTAAAACATACTCTATGCCTTCATGATGTTAGCATGTACGAACTAGAGCTCTATTTGATCATCATCCTCCTCCACATGGCTAGTGGTATCTATTCAAGTTAGTTGGTGAGTCCTCCATTCTAGGGACGATGTATATGATATTATGCTATGGTTTAAGACTATCTTTCTTTTATGTATGTCTTGACTATGAGGGTGAGCCCAGTGGCTTTTCTTGACCCCCACTCTTATCTATGTAGTAGAGGTGTTGTTGGACAAGTTATGTACTTATGCTAGGAGACTTGAATCTCTCGTTCTTGATGCTTATAGTATCAAAGAGGCCCTTAGTCCCGCTTTCCCCTTTTGTTTATCATCTCTTATTGTTGATTCAAATTACTTCCATGTCTAAGGATGTGTAATGATATTTAAAGAGGCTTGTTTGGGGTTCCTTCGAGTTTCCCATTCGCCGGTCATGGCTAAGTCCTAGGTTCGGGTAGTGACATCTATGCCTACATGATGTTACCATGCAAGATCCAGAGCTCCACTTGATTATCCTCCTCCTCCACGTGGCTAGTACTATCTCCTCAAAGCAAGTTTGGTGAGTCCTCAACTCTGAGGATGATATCTTTTGGTTTATATGTTATGCAAATACTCTCTTTCTTATATTGTATGCTTTAACTTTGAGGGTGAGCTCGGAAAGTTATCTTGGCCCCCGCTCAATTCTAAGTTTATAGGTGTTGTTGGACAAGTTATGTAATTATACTTGAGCTTTGACTTTTTTGATGTTTTATGTTATGAAAGACTTGTCTTAGCCCGTATCCCCTTATTTTAAGTCTTTTATTATTGTTTAATTGCTTCCATGACTAAGGATATGTAATGATATGTTAAGACGCTTATCTTGGGTCCCTTCGGGTTCCCCATTCGTCGTGTCACGTGTATACCCTAGGCTTGGGTCGTGACAATAAACCTAACCAGACGGTAAGGTCGAACCTACAGGGAATATGGGGTTTGACCAAATTGACTCTCAAACAATCATTTCAAGTACCAATCGGCTATATTCTCTAGAATGGGGGGAGGGGTTTGCCAATTGGAATGAAATAACTACAAAAACTATACTACTAGTCACGAAGAGACAATCAATTTGAGGAGAAACTTGGGAATTTTGTTTCCCATGATTCGCTCACTCAAATACCCTAAATAACATAAACCTAATCAAGACATTGCATGCAGGATAGTAACTTTAGGTTCTTCCAGGCCTTTTGTAAAGGTGAAGGTCAAATTTCACCATGGCGCTTGGTTGGCAACCATGATGTGCCAACTAACCGTTACCCATTGTTCCAGTTAACCTCTCCTTGGTTGGGTTTGGTAGATTAAACGAGAACACATCAATGAAATCTTATCATACATTTCCTTTTCCTATTAATCACTACCTTGTTGGGATCATGACACTAGGTGGGGTTTGGTGTTGGCCACCACCAAACAACAAGTATTCCGAAGGACAATAGACAATACATGCAAATAACCAATCAAAGAAATACAAATAATCTGAGTTATTAGAAGCTCGCTACTCATGGTTCGCATAACCCCAAGTTGAGAGGGTTTAGCTACTCATAGCTAGCGCAAAATCACAAACAATGAATAACATAAACATGATTTAGAAATTACCCAAAGAAAATGAACAAAAACCACCTTGATGTTAAAATCACAAGCTTGATTAATGGAGTTAAATTACAAGTGATTTCAAATTCCCAAATTGGGTCTTCAAAGTAAAACCCTAAGTATCTACACTATACCCTAGAAAAAGCTCTCTACAATATTCTCTGAATAGTCTCTACCATCTGCCTCTGAATAATAATCCTCATTTTAAACCCTAACTTAAACTATTTATACTATTTAAAAAAAGGACATAAAAATAAATAAGAAAAGTTAGTCAGCAGCAGTTACGGTTCATAGACACGACTCGTAGGGTGACCTACGAGCCGTAATCAGGCTTTTGTAGTCAGCACTTGTCATTTTGGATTTAACTGCTATGATCAATACTATGACTCGTGGTCTGGTCTACGACTCATACCCTAGGCTCGTATGGCTGAACTTCAATTTCTCAGATTTTGATTTTTGGAAGTTGTTAATCACTACGGTCATCCCCTACAGCGCGTAGCTTGGGCTACGACTCGTAGTATGTCTCGTAGGTCCTCAAATTTAATCAAAATCTGCTACTTTTCCCAAAGATTAAGCCAACCTATATTTTCTGCAAAAACAAACATAAAACACATAAAAACCATAAAAAGTTGCATTAAGAACTTGCAAAATCCATTGATTTAGGCATCAAATGTGCTTTATTTTGATAGCATTTTAACATTCTCAACTTAGAACTATTGCTTGTCCTCAAGCGACGACTCGATCTACATAGACAATAAGTAATACATGGAAATCTTTCAAATGGCATATACTTCTTTCTATTTAAGCTCAAGTACCCAAACTAGCATTTTCAAAACTTGATTGTATGGCTACTAAGCAAACCAAGGCACATTGATGCATTTGATAATCCAACTATGACAAGCTAAGGAGTATTAATAATTCACAATCACTATACAAGTCATATGCTAACCATGTAGTGCAAATGCCCCCCGCAGAAAAGAAGCCCCTCTATTTCATTTAATAAGCAATCAAAGAAGATTTAGGGACTGTGCAAGCGTACTTACTCTCGCAAACAAGATTCATGCATAATAACCAATGCCATAGGCTTGACCATATACTCAAACTTTGAACTATTGACTAGTTGGATCAGGATCACTTTAGGATCTATAGGCTTGTAACTAGGATCATGGGGCTTTGGTAAGGTATTTTTGGGCACTTATTGACTAAAAGCCATCCTTGAACCACATTTTTCAACATTTTCACCTTAATAACTCAATGATTTTCACTTCGTCCTCCCTTATTCTTCATTTACAAGCTTTTTCGGGTACTTTCTTTTCATCTTTTAGCTTGTGCCTTATTTTTGAACTCATTTTGCTATTCTTCTCATTCTAAGGCAACTTTTCTTCTTTTTCTCTCACTCGGTACATGATTTTCCATTCTTTCTTTCATTTCCAACTAATAACCTCATTTTTGCTACTATATCACAACATTAGCCACCCTCAACTTAGGCTTTTAGCTTGAGTTGAAGTACACAATATCCATTACCTAAACCAGGGCCACTTTTGGTAGTCACCCCCAACTTAAGCTTTCTGCCTCAATCAAGGTTCACATGTTCAAGGACAGATCAGGGCCAATATCAAAGTGTTTCACTAGACAAGGTTAGGCTAGTTAGGTGTCAAGAAAGAAACGGTACAAGGGGTAAATTCTTTCATTTGGTGAGTCATTTAGGCAAAAGTGGACTAATTTAAAGAACAACGGCCTAAGATCCCTTCCTAATCCACAAAATCTCCAGTTCAACTCAGAGTACCAAGGCAAGTTCTGAATCAATACATAATGCATGAATATTACAAAATTAGCTCACACATACATGACATTGCATACATAATCAACATAGACTCATAGGTCATGCTTCAAGCATCAACTTCTCTTTACTTCATCAGAACAAACATTGTCAAACCAATCACATGCAAGATTGCAATAGTAACCAACAATCACCAAAAGTTTTGTGGGTACCCATTTTTCAACACATTCAATAAAATAATTCGAAACTAAATACATGCCAAAAGTATTACTCGTCATATATCCATAAATTATCTACAACACCTAAATATGCAGGTTCAACATAAAAATAGAATCATCGACAAGGAAAAAGAAACATGGTAAGAAAACCTTGGGATATCAAAAATAGGATAGTTATGGGCTAAAGGCTACTCAGACTTTACCCTAGTCCATAACTGCCCACACCCCACCAAAAAGAGATACTTTGTCCTCAAAGTAGATATATATATAATAAAACCAAACAAAAACATATCATCCAAATAGTAAGAAAAGCTAAAGTATCCTAAAACAATAATAAAAATAGAGTATCAAAAAATAGTAACGAGAACAAAGTATCCAAAAGTAGTAAGTATGGGGATCAAAAGTAGCAAACACATGGTGCTCAGGCACCGATATTAGTCTGGTCCTGGGGGAATCTCTCTCCTCCTTAGTGGTCTAGGCTGCAGCTGAACTCGAGGTACCAACTCCATGTAATCTCTGCTGCTCTCGAGCCTACCTCTGCTGTTCTATTTGTAAAGACTCTCTCATCACTAGATTAGTAATCTAGTCCTCTAGCTCCGCCTCCTTATCAACAGTCCTCTGTCTCTTCTGGGCCACATCTACATCATCACCCTCCAGAGGCCTCTTCTTGAGAGCACGTGGGCAATTTTTGAATAGATTAATCAAGTCCTCACTCACAGGTATGTCATGACCCAAGCCTAAGGCCTAGACGTGATCGGCGAATGGGGAACCCAAAAGGACCCCAAACAAGCCTTGTTACATATCATCATACATACTTGGTCGTGGAAGCAGATAAAATGACATAAGAAGCATAAATAGGGGAAATTGGGACTAAGGGAGAGAGAATCATATTTAAATAGCTTGGATATCATAAATGAGTCAAAGCACAAGCACAATACATATTTCATCTAACAACACCTCTAACATAGAACATAGGGGGGCCAAGACAAGTAATCGGGCTCACCCTCATTGTAAAATATACCCAAAAAGGAAAGATAGTTTTAAATACATAGCATAAGAACATAGATATTGCCCTCGGACATGAGGATTCACCAACTAGCTTAATTGGATATCACTAGCCACGTGGAGGAGGATAATGACCAAATGGGTTCCTATATGGTAACATCATGTAGGCATAGAGTATACATTAATACGTTTGAATGTACTAAGTATGTGGGATACAATGCAACAAGACATAGACATCATAGGAAAAATGCATAAACATAGACAATGGATATCATACTATCAATATGACATGTATAAATAATGCTTGAAGTAAAACATATTAGTGAATCATATGCTTATATAGAATTAGAGCATACATAGGAATAGACCATCATCATAGACCAAGTGAGCTATTTACCAAATCCAAGGTACACCATTCCTTGAATGGTGATTGAGGCTTGATACCCCTTCAACAAGGCAACCGAGGCTTGACACCCCCTCGTCAAGGTGATTGAGGCTTGGTATCCCCTCAACAAGGTGATTGAGACTCGGCACCCTCTCAACAAGGTGATTGAGGCTTGGCACCCATTCAACAAGGTGATAGAGGCTTGTCACTCCCTCAACAAGGTGATTGACTTACAACATTATAGATATTTTTCATGAATTCAACACATATATAACATACTTTCATCATCACAAGGTCATTATATACCTACATTTCCTCTTATCATTATACATCATATGCATACCATTGATTCATCATCATGACATCATCATTTCATCATTATATAATCATCTTAACACA
Source organism: Solanum virginianum (assembly GCA_000787875.1). Classification (NCBI taxonomy): domain Eukaryota; kingdom Viridiplantae; phylum Streptophyta; class Magnoliopsida; order Solanales; family Solanaceae; genus Solanum; species Solanum virginianum. The sequence goes on along the minus strand of DF360872.1, from coordinate 11,052 downwards.
ATTCAACTCATAAGACATGCAGTAGACCTTCAATTCCTCAAGAAACCCTAGCCGGACATTTTATCAAGCACTTGGCGGGTATGTAGTGCTATTGTAAAACCATACAATTCAAGAGTGAAATTATACAAGAAAATCCATTGTAAAACAATCAATCAACATATTGTAACACCCTCAAGCAATATACATCAAAACCCTTCATCAAAATCCAATATTAGATCCAAGATTTGTAGCTCGAAATATGCTAAAACAACCATACTTTGATGAACTCAAATCACTGTGCAGTAAATTTCTTAATATACAAAACCCACATGTAAAATCAACTTTAAATAATGAAATGAAGTAAAAAGGAAGGTTAGGCACAATGGGTGGAAGGATCCAATGGTTCAAGATCACATACCTTAGCTTGGAGATGATCTTGGTGAAGATTGGAGATGGATACTTGAAGTTTGAAGAAAAACGTTAAAGGAGAACCTTAGCTTGGGATAAGGGTTTGGGACTTGAATTTGGAAGTGAAAATATGGATAAGTGTTTTAGTGAGTATTAGGAAATGTTTAGGGTGATATAAGGGTGAAATAAGGCTAAGTATAGGTAAAAATACGGTTAGGAACACTTAGGCCTAAGACCCCAAAGCCTTGGACCAAGATAGAAATCACTGGTAGCGAGATACATAGGTCTGTGATGTAAACCTATCATGGAGGCCAAATTAACACATGTCCATGACAGCTGCGCGTCACGGTGCTATCGCAGACCGTCTCTGGAAATTGAAATTTTTGAAATTTGATATTGTCATTCGATTGCTCTAAAATCGGGGTTAGACCCTTTCCCCCCTAATTTTGACCTCCTGAACAAATTTTTGAAATAGCAAATGAATTTTGAGATATATGGAATTTAAAATTCTAGGCATTCCTAGGCACATTTTGGGGCACTTTTTGGGTTTGTTTCAAGGTGCCTCCTCTGGGGCTGCTAATGATATTATCAAGTTGGCCTTGAACTTGGCCAACTCCTACTATACGATAGCCAAATCTACAAGATAAGCTCCCTGTAGCCTCTTCTGGACCTTGGCCTTGAAAGCGTCAACCCTAGCATCTATCGCAACAACTCTCTGGTCCAACTCAGATAGGGTGAATGCCTTGGCCCTCTCCTTTGAGGCCTGCACTGTTTGAAAAACCCAAGGCTTGATTTGGTCTATCAACTTGCCTAGTTGGGCCTCTATCCTAGTCAACCTGTGTACCAAAGCCAGAAATGCAAAAACAGACATAATAGGTAAGTCTGCAGAAGTAACCTGAGATGCAGATAGCTCTGGTACAGGTGTATCTGAGGAGGGCATTGCCCCAGTGTCTACTGATGGAGGCTACTCTGGTGCAACTAAAGTGGAGGTAGTAGGAACTTTAATCAATTCCTCAGTAGTTGCCTTGAGAGAAAATGTCTCAAGCATGGAAGGATGAACTGCTCTCTGTAGGGCCACCAGATTCTCATCAGCCTTGATTAGGTTGGGATCCGTAGTGTGAAGGGCCTTGTTGTGTGGGTCTATGTGAAGAGAGACATGCACTCCGACCTCAATACATAGTCTGTGTATTAAGATAGGGAATGACAATGAAGTATTCATCCGGAGCACGGACTCGTGAATTTACTTAACCATGACAAGCACCCAATCGATCTTATAGCCAGCTAAGATATTGGCTAGTAACACGGCCCGCTCCAGAGTGATGACATTATTCATGAATGTAGGTTGAATGTGAGACTGGATAATGGCCCACCAGAATTTGGTTGGAAAGAAGAGGTGGGACTTCACTATAGGCTCGGCGTGGTTGGTGACCCATGCAGGCTCGGCATCACCCTTTACTATCTGGATCGCTACCCATTGAGGAGCTCAGTCTGCAAATCTATATTCTTCCCAATTACATCATGCCTCATCTTATCAATCTTCTTATCATACTCAGCTGTGTGATGTGGCACCCTCTAGTTAGGCCCAAAATGAACTCGACAGATGGTTTCCTTGGAGATATCTACCCTCTGACCCTGAACCAGCGCAACCTGAGCTAATCCATCGCCTTCTTCCACTTGGGATGATCTAGGAGGATAGTAGCGGCATATGCAACATAGAACTCTCTGACCATAAGTGGCACATACTTGTCTAGTCGCTTTGATAACTATCAGAGCTCGTGTCGATCAATCTACACCTCTAAAATAGGAACTCGACTCAACCCTAAGTCATTTAATCGGAACTCCTCATGAAACTGTCTGACAGGTTTTCCCTATCCCTGTGGATCTAACCCCTTGTTGTAGATTTCCTGTATACCCTTAATCCCTCATCGGTGATGATGAGGATCAACAACTGAGATATATGGGGCAACCAAGGACTGGGCCTCCTGTTGGGTCTGTGGTTCCTCTTGAGAATCTAACTCCATATGCGTGGGAGTCATCTGTGGTGAGCCGCTCCAGGACTTATCTCCATCTCCTTCCTCTTAAGACTGGAAGGTGCTCTCAACTACAATAGGAGTATGTGCAGCCCTAGCCCTTGTCATGGGTACCTATGCATTAGGGTCAATTCGGACCCTGTGGACCTCCTTTGATCCCTCAGTCTACTCAGTATCAGAGGCCTCATTAATAATGTTCACGCACCAATAAGAAAGTGGTCGCTGTCAACAATTAAACTAACCGAAGGTTAGGGTCAAATTCACAGGGAATACATGGCATGAATACAATACTTCACTACCAATTATTTCAACTATCTATAACTAAAATCACTCAAAAGTGGAGTTTTGTGATTCAAGAAAAAAAATAAATAGACACTATACTATGATGCGAGAAAACACAATTTTAGGGACAACTTGGGAATTGTATTCCCCATGGTTCGTTGACTCGAGTAACCTAGATAACATAACTACAAGTAGAGATTCACATGCAGAATGGTAACTTAGGTTCTTCTAGCCCTCTTGTGAAAGTGAAGATCGAATTTGACCATGGCGCTTGGTCGGCAATCATGGTGTGCCAACTAACCGTTACCTATTGTCCTAGTCAACCTCTCTTTGGTTAGGTTTAGTTGATTAGATGAGAATAAATCAATTGAATCCTATCACTTATTTCTAGTTTCTATTCGTCACTACCTTGGTCAAGATCGTGATAGTAGGCGAGATTTGGTGTTGGCCACAAATAAATTGAATCCTATCACTTATTTCTAGTTTCTATTCGTCACTACCTTGGTCAAGATCGTGATAGTAGGCGAGATTTGGTGTTGGCCACCACCAAAAAACAATTATAATGAAAAGAAATAGACAATACATGCAAAACCCCAATCATAGAAATGGACAAACATAGGTCATCTCAACTCAACTACCCATGGTTCCCACAACCCCAAGTTGTTGGTGCTTAGCTACTCATGGCTAAGGCAAAACCAATAAAAATGTAAATGCAAAAGATAGTTGAGAATTTTACTCAAAGCAATGAAGATTGAAGATACCACAAATTGCAAACCACAAGCTTGATAGATTGACAATGAGTAGAAAACAAGATTTGCAACACCCAAAAGTAGGTTTTCCAAGAGAAAAATGAAGAACTTTGCTAAAACCCTAAAATATTCTTGAGAGAATATTCAAAGGCACAATCAATGACTCTAAATTGAAATCTGTAGAATCTACTAAATAAAACCTAACTTAAAGTATTTATAGGAGTTATAAGTTTAGCCCTAAAAATTACACAGAAAAGATAGCTGGCAGCTGGTACGCCTCACAGGTACGACTCATAGGGTGACCTACGAGTTGTAATTGGGGTCTCGTATCAGGTTCTTGGCATCTTGGACTCAGTCTTACAACCCACTGGTACGTGTCATTGCTTGGGCTATGACTCATATGCTTCTCTCATAATCTAGGCCTTCAGTTTTTGATCCAAAGTTTGGGCTCTTTGTTTCCTGCTACAAGTACGCCTATACGAGTCGTAATGAGACTTATGACTCGTAGGATGGCCTCATAGGGTTGACCTCCACTTAACAGATTTCTAATTTTTGGTCTCTATTTCTTGCTACAATAACACTCTACGACTCGTAGCTTGGGCTACGACTCGTAGGTGAACTCGTATATCCTATCTTGCATCAAAATCTACAATGTTCCTCCAAAATCGTGCCAACCTAACTTTTCTGCAAGAACAAGACAAAAACACATAAAAACTATTAAAGTCTCATTGAGAACTCATACAATCCCTTGTTTTAGGCGTCAAATATGCTGTATTTTGTCTTTTGGAGGCATAGTACATGAAATTCATACCAGAAACCACTAATGAGCACCAGAGTATCAACATAATCATCACACAAACAGAAAGAACAGAAAGAACAAAAATAAAAAGGAAACACAACAATAAACATTAACATTGTACTAGCTATAGGTTACAGGTACGTGGTGTAGGTACAACTCATACGGCAACCTACGAGTCGTACTATGGCCTCATAGTACAAAAGTTTCCTGAGAAAAATTCAACTCGAAATAAGTATAAGGCATATGTATGACTCATAGTGGAGAGTACGAGTCATAGGCTGGCTCGTAGCAATTTCCAGTAACATTTTTAAGCACAAGGCATGTTCACGAGACCCTCACTATGGTTCTTAATGGACACTATGACCTATAGGTGGGTCTTGTATGGCAAGTGTTAAGGGATCATTGGTAATTGTTATTCCCTATGAGGGACCACTACGACTCATGGATCCTTCTATGAGTCGTAGATAGCCCTCGCAGTAGGGAATATCAGACACCTTTGGTGTTTCTAACATAACCACACAAACCATAATCAACATCAATAAAATTCCAAACAACATTTAAAGCAATATGTTTTCAATCTATAGAACAAGCACAACAATATCCCACAACCCCTAATCATGATAATTCAATTTAAAACCCAATCAAGCAACCATCAATTTCCTAATACCTTCGAGAATTTCCAAAAATCATTAATGCCAGAACTTACAACAATAACACAAACAGACAAACATGGAAGTTAAAAGGGATTAGATACACAATCACGCAAAGAATTTCTCAAATGAACCCAAAAGCCATACCCATAATAAAATTTCAATCCCACCATGAATCTACTAGTTAACCAAGGATCACATATTCATTTCATGTATGTGATCAACACTAAAAATATCAAGATAGAATTATCACAACCAACCAACTAGAGTGGTCTCACAATTAGTACAAACCTTAGGGAATTCTAACCTACACGACCCTAATTCTCATTTCTATGCATCAATTTTCTCATGGGTTCTCTTAATACTAGTTTCAATTACACAATCATATGAGAATGCCAAAAGACACTAAAACATATGTGGAAAATTTAACCAAGAAACATACCTTTTAAGAAGATAATGAACAAAAATGCAAGAAGAAGAAAGAGAGGCAAAAACTCTAGGTTTGGATGCTTTGCCAGAAAGTTCGCCAGAAAATGACATGGGTACGCTGGAAAGAGGGGTTGGAACATTAGGAGAATGTTTTGGGAACTAGTTTGGGGATTAGGTTTGTGCTTTGGGGTCAAAATGAATTTTGACCCCCTTTTATAACAAAATCATATCGCCTTTTAAAATTAGTGAGTCAAGTCTACGAGATCTTGACTATGAGTCGTAAGGCTTCCGATGACCTGTAGGTCCTATCTAGCATCAGACCCCAACACTTAAAATAATTCAGTAATTATACCTGGGCACTACGAACCCCACTTATGACTCATAGCATGGACTATGAATTGTAAGGTTGGCTCATAGTGTATGTGCCAATTTCAATCAAACACTGTTAGCCTCTACGAGGCATGACTACGAGTCATAGTGTAACCTACGGCTTGTAGGCCTGGTCATATAGGTTACTTCCAATGCCATTTTCTTCCAACTTTTAGCCCTTGTTTGACACCTACAAACCAACATGTCAAAATACATCAATCTTCAAACAACATAACTAGTTCAATGTCTTCAAAATCAACACAAAAATCAATCCACTACCTAGAGATTTAAACAATCAAAATAGACTAAAAACAATCCAAAAATATGAAAAATGCTTGGATTGCCTCCCAAGAAGTGCCTTGTTTAATGTCGTGGCTAGACTTAGTCATTCATGAGTCATCCAAAATGCTCAATAGCCCACACCTCGCTTTTAAGCTTATCTGAATGCTTCATTGATTGGCGAATATAAAAAACAACCTCTGTATTGTTGACCCTGAACTTCAGTTGACCAGAATCCATGTCCACCAACGCTCTCCTAGTGACTAAGAATGGTCTCCCCAAAATAATAGGGACCTCAAAATCAATCTTAGAATCACTAACTACGAAATCTGCAAGAAAGATAAACTTATCAACTTTTACCAACACATCAAAGAGAATTCCCTCTGGCTTCTTGATAGTTCTATCCTCCATGAGTAACCTCATCCTTGTGGGAGTAGGAGAACCAAGACCAATCTTTTTGAAAATGGAAAGAGGCATCAAATTTGTACTTGCCCCAAGTCAGATAATATCTTTGGGAACTCTACATCACCGATGGTACAAGGAAAGGTGAATGCACCAGAATCTTCCCTCTTTTGGACTAGGCATTTGGTCACGATGACACTACATTATTGGAGTTCTTATGAAAGCTCTTAGCTTATCATGTGCTTTTTTGTCACCAAATCCTTCATGTACTTAGTATACTCGGGATTCTTCTCTAATGCTTCTAAAAGGGGGATGTTAATAGACAATTGCTTTAACATAGAAAGGAAATGTTTAAAATTTACCATCCTCCTCCTTTTTCTTGAGTCTTTGAGGAAAAAGGGGAGGAGGTTTTGGGATCATCTTGGCCTTTTCTTGCTCTGTCACCTCTTCACTTTGCATCCCATTGCTTTCCAAAACTTCGTCCTCAATCTCAACCTTGTCATCAATAACCTTTTCACAAGCTTCATCATCAACCACTGGCATTGGGGGATCTATGGTTATTTTTCCACTTCTCATCATGACCACCATCCAATGCCCATCATTCTTTGGATTTTGAACCGTGTTACTTGGCGAAATGGCCTTTTGGCATTGGTTCAATTGAGAAGATACTTGATCGAATTGTTACTTTAATTGTTTGATGGCCACCAAATGTGACTCTATCTTTTGATTGATAATAGCGATATTCAATTTCATCACTTTTAAAGTCTCATCTTAATGGTCAGCCCTCTTCAATAACTTGTCAAACATTTTTTCAATCCTATAATTGCTAGACACGACATCACGATTATGGGTAGGCACATAGGGACCATTCCTATATCCATCTCTTCGCCCCCATTCGGCCACTGGTACTCTTTCTCTTTCATAATAACCACCACAGTTATCTCTATACACACCCTCTCTATTATAGTTCTGACCTTCATTTTTGGTACCTTGCCGCCAATAGTCCGAGTTGGACCCTTGGGCATTGTTTTGGAAACCTGCCGCTTGATTACTCACTAAGAAAGCATATACATCAAAGAAGGATTCTTCATACATAGAAGCCTTTGGAGGTTGGTGAGTCATCGCATGAACACTTTCTTGCTTTTGTTTCAACACCAAGTCCATACTTGTGCAAAGTTGAGCAAGTTATTGCATAATCTCCTCATTTACCTTGGCTTGCTCATTGTTATTGTTTACCACACAAGAAGTTTTAGTTGCACCTCTCTATGTTTAGCCCTATGCTCTATTTGTTTTGACCACTTGCTCCATTCTTTCAGCGGTTCATGAAAAGGTTGATCAAGAAATATACCTCCCATAATGGTGTTGGCACAAGCTTGCCAATTCTTGTTAAGAGCCCAACAAAAGATCTCCACTAAAGCATCATTAACAATTTTATGATTCGGAACCATCCTCAAGCACTTGGTGAACCTCTCTAGCATTGTACTAATCAAATCACTCGGCAATTGCTTAAAGTTGTTGATTTGATCTTTGATTTTAAGCTTTTTGGACCTCGGAAAATACCACTCTAAAAAGGCTCTTTGTAACTCGGCCCAATTAGTAATCAAACTTTGTGGGAGTTTTGACAACACCATGGCCGCATTTCTAGGTAAAGATAGAGGGAACACTCTTAAACCAACCGCATCCATTGAAAGATTTTGTGTACCCATCACACTCTTGTAAACAAATGCAATATTATGGAGAAGACTATGTGGATCCTCCGAATGAAGCCCCGTAAACAAACTATGATTTTGAAGCATTTGTAGGAGACAATTAGACAGGGTAAACTTAGTTTTGGCTAGTAGTGGTGGCAACACTATCGCTCCTCTGACATCCATGCTCTCACGACCCAAGCCTAGGACGTAAATGTGACCGGCGAATAGGGAGCCCCAAACAAGCCTCATAGCATATCATTACACATCCATGGTCGCGAAAGCAATGTAGAGAGAGAGACTTATATTTATATAGTTTGTATATCATAAGTGAGTCAAAGTTCAAGCATAATACATAACATGTCAAACAACACCTCTACTACATAGATAAAAGCTTGAATATCATAAGTGAGTCAAAGCTCAAATATAATGCATAACATGTCCAACAACACCTCTACTACATAGATAAGAGGGGGGGCCAAGACAAGCAACCAAGCTCACCCTCATAGTTAATACATACATAAAAGAAAGATAGTCCTAGAACATAGTATAAGAGAATAGTCATTATCCCTGAAATGGAGGACTTACCAAAGGCTAACTTGAATAATTCGTCTAGCCACAAGAAGAATCAATATGAGCTCCGGTTCCTACATGGTAACATCATGTACGCATAGAGTATGCTTTAGTACATTTGAATGTACTAAGTATGTAGGATGCAA
>DF360873.1:21085-31376 GCA_000787875.1 Solanum virginianum | reverse complement strand
ATCTGGAAGAGTTACAAGTTTGCCGGTGGTCTTAGAGTGAGAGGGAAGAGACAGAACAATCTAGAAGTAAAATGAAAAAGAAATTGTTGTTTGCTAAAAAAAATAAATTAATAGTGTATAATGACAATATTATTATGAATATGTCCTTAGTCGTCCTAAGATTGACTCTTCTATATATATTATACAAGACATATATATATATATGACTTAGACTTGGACTAGGGGTGTGGGTCAGGTCAAATCTTGAATTAAGTTAAGATTTTATTTTAATCAATTTATTTATTTAAAATTTAAATTTTAAATAAATAAAAAGTTGTGTTTGTTCAGAAAAGAAGTGACTCTTCTAAAAGTCTCGTAACAAACTTTATAAATAGGATGAGTTCCCTATTGTAGCGTATTCAATTACATAAATTTTTTTAAGTTTTATTATATCCTGATAGAGTATTGCTCTTTAATTCCAAAAACTACATACGGACAATTATTTTTGAAAGATAATGATTTTTCATCCTTAAAACTTAATTTCTCGACAATTTTTTTAACACTTTACTAAGTGGTATCCGAGCCTGATGGATAAATAATGAAATAGTACTTATTGGATATTTTTTATAGAAACAATTGATTGTTCACCATTTGAATTTTGTTATTAATTACAAAGTAAAAATTGCTATAGACATTTTTTTACTCAATTATTCTTTCTTTACATTCCAGCAACTCTCTTATTTCTCACTTACTTGCAACTTGCTTCAGAAACACTCTTTAGCAGTCGTTCTTATTTTTTTCAGTTGCTTGCTTTTTTTCTTATTGGCTTACGTTTTTGAACACACCTCAAATGGATGAATTCTATTTATACGAGATGATGGAAGAACTTAGAGAGGGATTTAATGCTCTCTTCTAGAATATTTCTAACTATATTATTCTCTACAACTCTATAAATATTCTAGATACTTCATGAAATATCTTAGATGTTAATTAAGTTGGTGATGAATTCGTAACACTGCCCTTCAACACTAAATTTGTTGTTTGCTATCATTTTGAGTGATTCCCAAGTCTTTAAAATCGCCATGATGACTAATTCTATGTGAATTTCCTTGTGGTTGACTTTCCACTCTCTTCTTTAAAGATAATATTATCTAGAACAAACAGTCGAATATTTTCGAAAATGACTTAGGGTTAGGTATTATCTTATTTTCTTGAATGGTGGTAAATCTCAGTCTCCCCTATGACAACTTGTTAGTAATGTGGACAATAGTCTTCACTCATTCTGCCCAAAAAACATTCAACATAATTATTTATGTATTCTCTCTAGATTAATGCTTAGATATACAAGCTCACGTGCAATGAAGAGGTGGAAGCCATATACAAATTCTGTCAAACCTGATATGAGTTAATGAAATATGAGTTAAATAAAAATAGATAAAAGATTCAACTTGACTCTATTTTAAATACGTAAAAATAAGTTATCCGAGTTAAATAAAAATAGATAAAAGATTCAACTTGACTCTATTTTAAATAGGTAAAAATGAGTTACCCAATAGATAATACGAGTAAATATGGATACTCATATTAATTATTATAATAAAAATCATGTTAAAAGTTTAAAAAATAAATCCTTTTAGCCATTTCTCACCCCTTACCCCTCCACCAAATCGAACAATGCACACTCCTACCTCCAAATGTTAAAAAAATTAATTTTTTCCCTCCCCATAAAAAGTTATTTTAATTTTTAGAAAATTCAAAATTTTTTACTTACCCTCACCCACCCCAACTTCTTCCAATAAAAAATTAATTTACATTATGAATGAGTCTCTTTTACCCATATTATCCATTAAATTACTCATTTTTAAATGGGTGAATATGAGCTTAACCCATTTTTTATCCATCTTAAATCGGTTGAGTACCCAACTCATTTAAGATGGGTAAATTTGAACAAGTGCCCAAATAACTTATCCATTTTATCACCCCTAGTCAAACCCATTAATTTTTACATAAATAATATATTATATTTAAAAAATCATTAAATATATGTACATAATAGATTTAGACCTAATTATAATTGACATTTGAAGTTATTATTCTAAAACTAAAAAGTTTTTATTTTTATTTTGGTCCTAGTTGGTGGGAAGTTATTGTACAAAGCAATTAGTACTTGTGGTTTATAATAATGTTATCATCTAATTATTAAGAAATAAAACTTTCTTTAAGCTGTACTTTTTCCTTTATATCATACACATTTTTATGCCATCAATGTGGCCTGGCTGGTGCAGATTCTCTAGCTTCCACCAAGTTTCTGATTATCAAATAATCCTAATCCTTACTTTTATAATTTCAATTACTTCTTTCCAAATAATTGATTATGATGTACTAAATATTGATGTATTAATATATTCAATTTAGAAAACATACACTAATGGATACAAGAGGTCAAGTTGAAGAAACTAAGGGCATAACTTTAATTTCTTGAGTTTGATTCAAATTTACACCACTTGATCATTCCAATAATGCTTATCTTTTCTGCTGACATACATTAGTATAATAGTATTACATCTTCCACTACCGAAAACAATAACGATAACATATTCTCTAAATTATAGAGAAAGTGATATATAAGCAACTTTATTCCTATCTTATGAGAGTATAAATTGAGTTTGTTTTTTAAGAATTTTTGACTAAAGTAAAATATAATAAATTTAACACGAAAAAAATCAATATTAAAGAGAAATACAATAATATATAGAGAAGTCATATTAAAAATAATGACAAAAAGTACCGTACTTAGCAACAACATTTTTGTTACCATTGCAAGAAAATTTTTCTTGAGAATAATACATGCTCATTAAAAGCTTAGAATTTCTATCTCATGCAAGGAGACATACATTCTCTGGAAGTTTGGGATGAAGCAGACACTTTTTCGTAGATGGATTTGTTTTAATAGGGATATTGTTAAATTTTTTTAAATAATTATTTTTTTGTTCTATTTTAATATATTTGGTGTATAATTTTTTTTTGAAATTATATATAGGACCCACTTTAACTATAATCTTCACTTTTAAATTCATATATACTTCAATTAAGCTTTGTTATTTCGAGTGTCAGTAATATTTGTGTACATTTTGTAAAAAAAAATATGTAATCAATGACAAAAATACTTTAACTAAGGACATTTTAATGGATCTTTTCACATTAAATTTACAAAAAAGAAAGGAGATATTTACTACCATGCAATATATATATATTGATCAAAGAACAAATAGTTCAATTCGATTCACTGCACCACATACTTCGATGATTGTTTATTGTTGTTGCTTTTGTTAAAATATGTAAAATAAAGAAAGCCACTTACTTGTAAATGGGGAAGAGAGCTAGCTGCAGCCTGCAAATGCTTTGGCACGTCGATAGTAAAGAGAATAAGGTTGAGTGGTCATGATGGGGAAGATGGGCACATGAAGAACTAACTCATTTGAACACATATAACATGTACCAATATTACACTTCCGTTTTAATTTATGTAACATGTTTTATTTTTTTAAAAATATCGATCGATCAATTAAAAAAAATAACATATTTTTTCTTATTTAATAATATGATTATCAACATTTTATCAATATTAGATCCCTATTTGACTAAAAGTCCAAATCAGTGTATTCTTTTTTAAAGAGTAGTTTTAAAACATTGCAAAATTTTCACTTATTTCTTAAATTACATATCTAGTCAAATTACATAAACTTTTAGAATGATATTGTGAGTAGAATCTAACGTATTACTTTCGATTCAAATATTGTGAGAAAGATGCACCATACACGTGATGAGTTCCATATAAATGTACAACATTCTTACCAAAATATCTCAAAATATTAAATTTCTAAGCTTATAATGCAAAGGATTGGATGGTTATAAATATTTTTTTACAATTTTAATCTTGAATATGCTTCTACATAAAAATACGTGCAAAATTTTAAAATATATATATATAATAAGATCACGATCCTTCTGACTACATGAGTTAGTAAAGCACGTACCCTGCTTCTCCATCTTGCTCAAAACTCACCTTCTCATAATGCCACAATTCGAGAGGCTAGCTCTATTATATATTGGAAACTTTGTTCAAGTCATCAAGCAAGGCAAGTAGGTATTTAATTTGTTTTGATAATATTTTAGATGTAATTGTGGTGCATCATATTTATAACAAAAGGAGAAAGTTATTGTGGACTTATGATTAAAACTATTTGTTTGGTATTAGGTGTAAAGGAAGGTTAGTTGTAAGTGGGAGCCTCTACCTAAAAATTCTAATGCAAGAAATTAAGTTGTCGGTATAAATAAATATATAATAATTATTATATATTAGACCACACACCGGTAGGACTTAACATTTACTCCTCTGTAATGACATTTGGTCATCATCTACTTCCTCGGTCTAAAAATAGTTATTCATTATATATTAAAAATAAATATTTAATAATGCTTATTTACTTTATGAAATTAAAAAATAATTTTATATTTAATTTTTAATTTATTCTTATCATTAATCATAATTATTTTTTATTATATTTTTTAAGATATTGTATTTATTATTAAATGAAAAAGCATGTTATTAATTAGCACTCGACCAGAGAGGTGAATTTAAAATTTAAATTTTTATGAATTTATTTTTAAAATTTTATCATAATTTATTAAATTTGAGATATGTTAGTTATGCTTATTTAATGTATTTTTAATACATAAGAGTATTTACTTGGCAACAAAGAAAAAGAAAGAAATATGTGGCAAAGAATAAATAGAAGAAAATCACATTATAAAAAATTATTTCTTATTTGTTAGTTTGACAGATATCTTATATGTAAAAATAAAATTAAAATTTATAAAATTCTGCTCTCATGACAATATTAGTCGCTCTTTCTGTTCTCTTCCCTTCCCTTTTTGTCATATCTAGTTCTTTCTGCTTATGAGTTTTGAGATGAGGGTTCCCAAGAAACAAGCCTCTCTACTTCTATGAGATAGTGATAAGGTCTGCGTACATTCTACCCCCAGACTCCACTTATCAGATTTCAGTGGATATGTTGTTGTTGTCGTCGTCTCATGCCAATATAGTAGATAGGAAATGATTTTTCCTTTGTAAGATCTCATACATTTCATAACAAATTTGAGTAACGAATTATGAAGCTAGGGGTGCATGGATAAGTTTTTTTTTAAGTGATTCAAAAGTTAAAAATCAAAAATTAAAAATAGAAAATTACTTGTTTTTGCCTTTTTTCTTTTGTATTTTAAGTTTAAAATAAAGTGTTTTTAAATAAATACTTTGTATATCTTTTACCAAACATCAGTAAAAATTAAAAAAATATTTAAAAATCAAATGTATTTAAAAATAAGTCCATCCAAACTTCATCTTAATCTTGAAGTACGTGTTGAATACTTGTTTATGAATATGATAAGAGTTGGACTAATAAGATTCCGCCGATGAATGGGGGAAGCAAAATGGTCTCCAAGTGTGTTTGATACTAAAAACATTTTCTAAAAGTTAGTTTTCAATTCTTTTTATTTGATTGATCAAATTATTTGATTCTTTATGAAAATAAATTTTTTAAAAATTAAAAAAATAATTTTTCTAATGACAACAATAAGTAGAAAAACTAAGTTTCATAAGTGACAACATTTTAAATTTATTATCTTCGCCTCATTCACTCAATCTTCCTAATTAACTCCAGCCTTGCCACTCTCACTCTTCATCTCATTCGGCCTCCATAATGTGTTACTAGATAACATATAAATACTATTATAATAATATTTTTTTCTTATTTATCAAATACTAGAAAATGAATAGAAATACGATATTTTTCAAAATAGCATTTTTCAAAAAGTCATTTTCCTTCGTATCATATTAATATTATAAATTGTGCTTAACATTAAAATACTCGGATAATCCAAATCCAAAAATTGAAAATTTCACACATATTGCTCAATAAGTTTTATTAGTGATTAGACCTCAATTATTATATACTTTCAAGAATATGTTTTAATATACTATAAAGAAGAATTCCTATGACAAAATGGATTAAGACAGAAATTAATTACGGAGTAGTTCAATTATTCGGCGGATGTGTTGTAAATTCTTTATATTATTACTCTGTATTTTTTAAACAAGTAGAATATAATTGTTCCATATATATAGTGGAAGACAACTTTCTTGTTTTCTGCCATTATGGAAATTCTTTATCTTTATTTTTGTTATGTATATTAGTTCCTACAATCAAGAATATATTATTGTGATCAAGCCAACAAGGATTTTGGTAGAGTGAAAACGGTGAAATACTCTTTCATTCTTAATAAAAATCTTGAATGTGAATTCCCTCGACTATGTTATTTTGTTAGGAGTGCTTTTTCGACACGAATTTAGATTTAGTCAAATCTTGGATTTGAATCCCTTCAACTATGTCATTTTATTAGGGAGTATTTTTTCAATACGAATTCAAATTTAGTCAAACTCTAATATAGATATTGAACATCAAGTGAAATTATTTTTTTTAAAAATATTATCGTACATAGTGAAAGACAACTTTCTCGATCTCTGCATACATCATCATGGTGGCATTTGGTTTTAATCACCACATTGATGTACTGCTTCTTTTTTAAGTCTTATAATGAACTACTATCATTCTTGATCTAAAACACTTAAAAGATCATGCAAATCTAGAATTGAGGCAAAGTATTGATCACTCCACCCCCTTCCCCCCACCCCAACCCCAATTTAGTCATAGGTAAGACTGATTCAATTGATATCATATAACGTAGTAAAAATTACTTTATTCGAAATTTTAGAAGAAAAAAAAATCAAATTCACATGTGATAATATGTTCCTTCTTTGATAAATGACGTATATGTACATTTTTCTACAAAAAAATTATATGGTCTACTTCCCCATGTATCTCACTCCCACTTCTTGGTAAATGATTCATTTGCAATTACAAAAACAACCACCTAAAGTTAAGTTTCAATTTTCTTTTTGATACCTTTAACTAGGGCCGATATCTATGTGAACACTCCAACATTGATGTGGCACAAAAAGTGATTTTCAGTTGTGATTGACTATGTTAATCACTTGCATGAACATACAAGAAATTTGGTAGATGTCATGATTTGGATCAGGGTTTAGTCGGGACACGCCTCGTGTTCATATCATAAGCATTCATAAGGTAAAATAAATATACATAAAGACTAAGCAAGCAGAAGTTTTAAGAATGTTATAGTTTTCCCTTGAGGGAAAACACATCAATCCATAAATGTCCAAAACATGCCTCTACATCATAAGATCTTGGCGGAGTCTAAAACATATCATACTAGCTTACCCTCAAGATATACAACAAAGAAAATAACAAGGTCTCAATAGAAAATCATCATAAAGGGGCTTGTTCCTGAAACATGGGAACTCACCAACAATCAACAATCTTCAATCTCATAATTTGAATCTAGCCACGTCGTAATCGAATAGTCTCCTCATCGTCCGTCCCTATATGGTTAGATCATGTGGATAAAGAAGTACTAGGTATGCCATGAATCAAAGGACATCACAATAATACCAATATGCATAATCATAATCAATAGGATAAGGACACAATATGCATGAGCATGCAAGCTTAAAAATCACGAGAAGAAGCATTATTAAATCCATTCATAATCTTAATTAACATGCATATGTGAGAATAAGACTAACCGATATATAAGACTATGCAGACTACTACATGGAATCTTGATGTTGTCTCTACACCAAGTAAAAGAGTAGCCTATTTTGTCATGGTAGACTATATCTTACCTTATGGGATCCTTCCTATTTTTTTAAGTACTTTAACATGAACCTTACGGGAACCTTCCCATTTCGGCGTATGTTTTACTTATGTGGATCCACTAATATAATACCATATACACATAATCATCATCCATATGGTGGCACGTAGTTATGAGAAGGGTAGACTTTACATTAAGGACCCATTGAGTTGAGTCCCTACCCCCCAATCTCATCCAGTGCTAAGTCATATCCCACAAAATACATAAATCATGCATTTACATAGCTTTCAACATAGTTCATACTTTATTAAAATTATATTTTTATTAATCATCATAACTTTCATGAAAACATCATATCAAAAGAATACTCTATCTACTTTAACTTTTATCATGGAATGAATGATTAATCCCAACTTAACATCATCATCATCATAACATCTAGGGTTTTCGTTATCCTCTTTATCATAGCATCATCATTATCATTGTTATAATATCATTACTATCATAAAACATGCTTTTTATTTACTTGTTGGGATCATCATCATGAAAATTCATAACTTTAACATAAGAGACTACGGTTAAGTGTGAGTCAATGAGCAATTAAGTCAAAATAGTGAAATTGGATGTGATTCATAGAGGAAAACATGCAATTAAATCAATTTAGATCAATGGCAAAGGAACCCACATCAAATCATTAAGCCATAATCATGCATACTTCAACTCACATACTTTTGCTTGAAAATCATATAAATCATATAATTTTTCATAATTCATGCATAATTGGATGTAATCATCAAATATAAATCATAATCTATGCATTAGGAATTATAGTTTAAAAGTCTATAGAAAATCATCATGAACTTTGAAAAAAAAAGAGTCTTAGATCGGGCTTCATGGATGAAACTAACCCATGAATGAAACCCTACATACCTCAAGTAGAATTCTTAGAATTGAAGATGAAAAGCTAGAAAAACCTTGGTCAAACCTTCAAGCATTAACTTTAATGAAACCCTCACGACCAAGCCTAGAGCCTAGACGTGACACGGCGCAAGGAAAACCCGAAGGGACCCGAAGCAAGCCTCTTAGCACATCATTACATATCCTTGGTCGCAGAAGCAATAAAATAATAACAAGAGATAGTAAATAGGGATAACCCGATCTAAGGGACATATTTTATTTCTTAGAGAGAGAAATATTAACAACTTTTGAGAGAAATTTAAGGATTAAAGGCTTTGAATAACATGAGAATGAAATTTATAGAGGATAGATCAGTTAGGGTAGCTAGGATAGTCAAAATGACATAGTTTAGGGCTTACAAGAATTAGAAATGTCAAAAACACCCTTCATTAAAAATTGTCGTAGCCGTCCACGAAACCCTTTCCACAAATCATGGATCAACCTACGAACCATACTATAGTCCATAGAACTTCATGCCACAAAAGTAGATTTTATGGAATTTGCAGCTCAAATCCACGAACATGCAAGACGATCCGTAATTCTATTTATGGGTCGTAAGTCTTTCTGTAGAAGTGTTCCATACTTAGAAAGCTTTTTGGCCCTTTAGGACTCCTTTCTATGAAATCATTGACGAACCTTGATTTCTTATACGATCAGTCTTGGTAATTCATAAGTCAACTTTCAAAAATTCTTAGATTTTTCATTTTCACAAGGCACATTCCACAAATCCACCTACGACTTGTGGTTACTTCATGGGCTATAGGCTGGCTCGTAGGATCAAACCAACACCAAAATCGTTCACTTTCAATTTTTCGAGCCCATACACATGAGGGGTATTACAGTAGATTTGGGATAGCAAAAATACTCCGTTTATTTTTACTTATTTATTATATCAAAAATAGACTTATCACGTTTTGACATTTCAACAATATACGTTCTTCGTCTAATTTTAATTGTCCATTATATTGAAAATAAATATTCAATAGTATTTGTCCAATTTAAAAATTCAATGAATTATTTATTTATGTTTGTCCATTTTACCCTTACTATTAGATACTATGCAATATCTAATTCATTTTCCAAAGATACTAAATTTAATTATTCTTTTTTAAAATTAATTTTTGGTCATGCCCATTTTATTGATAAAAATCTGATTACAGCCAAAATTGTCTAATAAATGGCCTCAGACAATTCTTTGACCCGGCTAAAAAGTGAAAAATGAAGAGTCTCTCACTCTTCTACACTAGGAATAATATTTTCTATTTCTACTTTGTACCTACTGTTCAGTTTTCTTTGACACACTTCTCCTATCTTCCTCCTCCTCATGTGACTGACGTTTCTTCTATGGATGAATGAGCATTTTATTGTCCTCCTACTGTGAGTTTTCTTCTATTTTTGTACCTTATTTGTTGATGTTGTTCTCTTATTCTATATAGTCGGTGGTTGTTGGTAAGTAAACCTTCAATCTTCCCCACTACTTTGTTGCCCTAATTTTTCCTCTTTTGACCTTCTCTTGCACTCAGGTGGCCGTGATAAGCATCATGGGATCGTAATCTTTTGC
>DF360873.1:4018-21026 GCA_000787875.1 Solanum virginianum | reverse complement strand
CGTAATCTTTTGCTTCTGCTCTATTCTATACGTATGCCAACCATTTGTTTCTTTTTTTATTCTCTTTTTCATCCTTCATTCTGCATTTGCTAACCTCTTTTCCTCTGCAGCCCTCTGAAACATGAAGTTCTCTTAAATCTTCGGGGGACGTCTGAGTATCTTCAATGATGCATGTATTAGCAGACCCTTTTGCTGGTGAAGTGTTTTCACCTTTGTAGTTGTCGATGTTGGAATTAATTTGCACAGATGTATTTCTTTCCTGATTGTATTTATTCATATTGTGCTTTACTTTTCCTCCGGCGTTGTATATATGTACTTCATGATTCAACCTGCTATTAAATATTGTGCACACTCTCATCTTTTGCAATTTTTGTGATTTTGTTGTGTGATTTTTCTTGTTTTCACTCTCATATATGGTATATGTGTTTTGTCCATGTTTATGTGTTTCCTTGTCAAGCTTGATAAATCTATACATGTGTGATATTCCTTGGTTATTTTATTTTTTACTACTTCTTTTGTCAGCGAGTCTGCCACGTAATTTCTTTCCCTGAATATATGCTGTAGAAATGCCTGCATTCCTTCCACAAGATTTCTTATTTCCTCCACTCTTTCTATTAGTTCCCTAGGTACGCTCCAATGATTTTGAATCATGTTGATTGAATCAAACTCCAATGTGATGTTTACAATCTGATTTCTCCAACAATAGTATAATGCCTCATGTATGGCCTGTGATTCTGCCTCCATATTTGTAGCACTGCCTATCCACTGTGCTCTAGCATATATTAGATCTCCACTTTCATCTCTTATATAGAACCCTATGGAACTATCTCTTGGGTTACCTCTTCTAGCTCCATATATGCTGCATTTTATCCTTCCTCTCTATAGCTTCATCCATAATACCTTTTGGTCTATATTTTTCCATCATTGTGATTAACTGTGGCCAAGTTTCTTTCCCCATTTTTATCTATGGATTCTCCATCTTAACTGCCTTCCTCAATGTCCCCTTTATTTGTTTAATCATCTATTCCAAGGTCATATTCCTGCCATGTTTCTCGCAATCTCTCCTCCTGACGGTCCACATTACAACTGCTGGCATCATTCTGTATATTAACCAGATATTGGAGTTTGCTTCGATGGTTTTGCTATTGCATGATGAGTCGTTGTAAGTGCATTCCTTGCATCCGAATTTCTGCAAAATTACAAAATGCCTCCATAACTTGGAAGCTCTAAGAGACTGTTAGAAAAACATGACTCAGGACTCCACTTCGACATTCCATACCCTTTGAAATCTTGATCATCAAATAAATTATTTAGTGCCCTTGATAACATCTTTGCCGCCATAATAAAAAGAGTAGGGGACAGTGGGTTCCATTGCTTCAAACCAGTGGCGGACCTAGAATTTTAAGGTTGTGGATGCTCTTTTAGCTTAAGAGACCGAAATTAAAATTTTTACGGAGGAGTTCAAAACATAAAAGGTAAATACACAAGAAGCCAAAGGATGTTCTACATCTATTATATACACATAAAATATAATTTTAAATATGTATAAATAATATATATTTTGCCGAAGAGAGTTCAAGTGAACTCCTTGGGCCTATGTAGCTCCACCCTCACTTAGCTACCAATTATAAAATATAAATGTAGAAATTTAACACTTGTCATAAAAAGACGATCAGATCTGAAATCAGTAGTAAAAATAATCAATATGAACAACTACTCACTAGTTTCCTTTTCATTTGTCATAATTTCATTTTTCCTCATCAAGCTTGAATAACATTTTAAGTTATAATTTTTTTTAATCATATTGATATAGAAAAAATTATAAATCATAGTACTTTTTAGTATAGTTTTTGAATATAAAAAAAAATTAGTATTAAAATATTAAATTATTCTAATCTAATTTTTCTTTGAAAATTATAAATTAATTTTTGGAAAGTGAAAAATAACAATTATTAGGAATAAAGAGAATAGTATTTTTTATATCGAATAAAGGAAGGAAAAGTATTTATTTGTACACCGTAGCAACTATAAATAAGGAAAAAAAAAGCAAGATGAGATTTGAACTCAGACCAACAATACTTAAAAAATTTTAAGTACCCACCTTAACCATTAGACCAACCAAACCACTTACTTTGTAGGTGCTTTATGATAAATTTATACCCATTTTTCTTAATTTCTCTCTCTATAATAATGTTCGATACGAAGTTAATGGGTACTTGAGCACCGGGCGAATTTCACGTGGGTCTGCCCCTGCTTCAAACCCCTTGACGATTGAAAAAAAAATCAAGACTACCCATTCATCAAAGTGGAAGACCAATTATTGCCTATTATTCTTATCACTATATCTATAATTCTTTCAAAAAACTCAAACTTCATCATGAACCTCACCAGAAATTTTCACGATACTCTGTCTTGATCATGTCTAGCTTTACAATAACATTATGAGGTTTGTTTCTTCTATTAATATCTTTGATTATCTTGCGTGCCAGTAGAACATCTTCTGTAACGCTTCTGCCTTCAATTTGTTTGATTGCTCGAGATTATTCTAGGTAATAGTGTAGCCAATTCTCATGAATAATTCTTGAGATTATTTTGTTAGCTAAAATACTCAGGCTAATGGGTCTCAGATCGCCAAATGTTGTTACTATATCCAAATTACTAATGAATTATTTTAGGCTTTCTTTTCAGGACAGGAATTACCTAGGTACATTAAATTTAACTATTCAAAGGATAATATAGAAATTACCCCTTATTATTTATTGTTTCCTAAGGTGCGTCAAATTAACAGTGGACAATTATGATTGGACAAGGAGAATACATTTTTTTCTCAATGTTTTAGTGTTAGCATTAATCATTTATTCCCCAACTTAATTTTCCAGACATTATATTAAGCATCAACTAGTATGACTATTGTATTCATATAAATCATTATTCAACTCTAATAGGGGACAGCATTCTTTACAAATATATGTTTTAGTCAATGAGTAGTAGTTTTCCATTGCAATATAGGTAATTTTTAATCTTTGTGCCATCTTCCTAAACCTATTCAAACTCATTGCATGATCACAATTTGGCATGGAAGTTGATTGCTGCAGAAAATTGAATTGACATGAAAGTGAGCAGAAATAGCTTCTTTTTAATGATGATGGTGTCTGAACTAGCTCGACCCACCTCGATTAGTTCCATCAGGTACTTGCTACCTCACACCAAAAATAGCTGATCCAAAGCTTAAAAGATTGTCCAACTATCATTCACATTAAGGACTGTTTACAACAATAAAATTATTAACAGGTGAAGAAACTACAGAAAGTATACTATCGCAAGGATTCTGTTTGCAAAAATCAATTTATAAATTTATGTAGGAGGCTACTAATTGATATGTACAAATTGACTTAAATGGGTGAGAAATGAAAAAAGAAGGTATGCTACGCAGAGAGAAGATTGAATAAATGTTATTAACAAAATAGAAAAACAAAGAATGAAGATATTTACATCTTTTTACCTTTGTATGGAATTATTCTCCAAAGCTTTCATTCAATATGTTGATTCTTCTCAACTTTCCACCACTTTATGCCGCTTCAGCTCAATAATTAGTGGTATCAAACCTCAGTGAGCCCGATCAGCTCTTCAGAGAGGTTGACAGCAACCGACCAGAAGATGTCGATAGCAACCTCAGTGAGCCGATCATTGTATTAAGAGATGTAGACTGGGAACAGGAGAGATCAATAATCCATCTGCTGCTGACCACCTCAAATGAACACCCAAGTCTGAAAATCTTGTTTCTCAATCTGAGAATATGTGTTGAAGCTATGAAGTTGTCATCTTGGTGGGGAGACCTCATCAGCATATATAGAAACATAAGCATCTGCTGCACCAGCAGCAAGCAGCACTTGATAGGGATGGAAGGTAAGACATCTTACAGATCCTATCTTCTGAGCCAGGAAGGTGGACAAATATCTAATGGTGCCTAATTGCTCACCCTCTAGGTTGAACACTTTGATAAGTTGCTTTGATGAACCACTTGCTACAAGGGGTGCATTACGATGTACTGCCAAAGATGTAAGTGATCCCCTGTGAGCATCAATAGTCAAGTAAGCCTCCTTGAGATTTCTCATATCTAGGAACTGAATATCACCAGCCTGAGATGCACTGACAATCTGAGAAGAAACAAGTGAAACAGTTGATGAATTATCATTTTACTTTGACAATATTGGAGAACTTTTTATATGCAAAAAATTTGTTAGACGAAACGATTATTGGAACAACTAATATAAAAGAGAGAGAGACAGTGTGTCTAACATTGTTTTTTTTTCTTTTTCAAAAGACCGTCTTCTAAGAAACCAGTAACCAACAAGTTGACAGGCCAGATATAAATACGGCAGTACTAGTCACCTTTGCAGGTTGAAGTCCAGGTTGAAAGCCAACCCCAACAACTCTTTCCAATTTGGGATGAGGTTGTGTTGAACAAACAAGCCTAAAAAATACAAAAAGCCACTGAATGATGGATGTATTTTATGCACCAAAAAATGTATGCATGTGTATGTAATGCGTAATATATGAGATGAAACATGCAGGATGAATTACACATCTTTGAGGTATGAAGTTACCCTTACACTTCATAATGCAATGGAAAACATCATCACCCTGAAATCTATAAATCAGAGACTCCAGGAGACATGATACCTACGCCCCAACTCCACTCAAAAAGAAAATCAAAGACTTGTGGTCTAAGTTATATAATGCAATTTTACGTCACCAATTGCCCAATTGTACTTGAGAAACACACATATATGCTCGTGAATGACAAGAATTACATCTTACATTTCAGGCACTCGAATATCAAATAATTTGACAGATCCATCTGTGAAGCCAGCACCAAATTGACCCATGTGAACTTCCGAAGCAGACTGCACAAGGCACAAAAGAGTTTAGATGTCATCACAAAGATAAGTGCCATGGTTCAAGAATTCAGCAAAAAGCACAACATGTACCCAGTGTATCCCCACAAGAGTCCGGGTGAGATTAGAGTGTACACAGACTTACCCCTTACTACCTTGTGGAGATAGAGAGGTTGTTTCAAAACATATTCATGTGGTAAAATTATTCAAACGTTAACAAAAGTCTATTATTTTGGTGTAGAACCCGAGGGCAGCAGAAAAAGAGGGTAAAATAAAGAAGAACAAGAGGGTCCAAGAATAACAAGAACAACAATATACCTAGTGAAATACAACTCATAAGTGAGGTCTAGGGAAGATAGAGTGTACACAACCTTACCACTACCGGGAGGAGGTAGTGAGGTTGTTTCCGGAAGACCCTTGGCTCAAGTACAACAAATCAGAGTAAGTATGAAAAGGAAAAATGACATTGAAGAAAAAATAGCAACTACTATGTCAACCTAAGGTATAGTGTATGCATGCAAGCCTTAGCACTCTCAGTTCTAGCAAATCAACCAGTAATTAACAGAAAACATGACAGCTAACAGCAAAGCAGTGCAGAGCAGATGTACAAGGAATCGTAACAAGAAGAAGGAGGTGCAGATTACCTAAACACACTAAACCACATGAAATCAAAATATCCAATACCAAAAACTACATGAATATGCTAATAATACGACCGACATGAGACTCTATACTCCCATCCATCCAAAGACATGAATAGGCTAGTAATAAGACAACTTTCAGCAATCTACCAATCTTCTATCCTTATTTGTGACTTTCATACCCTTCTATCTAAGGCCATGTCCTCGGTAAGCTGAAGATGTATCATATCTTGTCTAATTACCACTCCTTATCTCATCGGGCCACCTCCAACCTCTCAGAACTCCTTACCAGGACATCCGGACCTTTCTCTTCACGTGTGCAAACCATCTCAGTCTCCTTCCCCTCATCTCGTCCACCACGGAGAGCACTCCCACTTCATTTTGGATATCCTAATTCCTAATCCTATCACTCCTAGTTTGCCTGCACCAACTATCTCAACATTTTCATTTCCGCCACTTGCAACTTCTTAACTTGGGAGTTCTTGACTGGCTAACACTTTGCCCCATAACACAAAGCTGATCTAACCACCACTCTATAAAACTTTAAGTTTTGGTGGTACTTTCTTGTCACACAAGACGCCAGATGCGAGCCTCCACTTCGGGATCCAAGAATAAGTAGCCTTGTTTAATCAAAAAAGAAATATCTATCTCCTCCTCCTCCAACCAATGCAACCCTTACATTATATGTGGACAATGTAAGCTGGTGGCAGAAAATAAGTTCAGGTAGATAAGTGTTTTTCTTTCTGGGGAAGGTAACAAATTTCATCTCATCAACACTAATGGTGGGCTTCGGTCCTTAAAAACCTTCAGTTCAATTCTTTGGTTTTCCGTTCTTCACTGGTGCATACCGAATCAGTTCAGTTTGTTTTTTTTTTTTCTACTTTGGTTTGGTTCTTCGGTATGAGCCTGATAAAATGGGTTATTTTTCTGCTGGTAAAATGTGCTATTTCTGATTCAAAATGAACTTTTCTGTTTTTCCTTTAAAAATCAACCATAATCGATAATGACAATTTTTTAAATTGTGATTAACTGAAGTATGAGAAAAAATAGCAACAACAACAGCTTACACGTGAAATCCCAAGTGGGATGAGAAAAAACAGCAAATACATAAAATCAGTATCAACTCCAATTCAGCAAATCTAAGCAAATATGGATCCTTGGAGATCTGTTTCAAGGTTTGATAGGAATAAAAAGTTTTGGTTACACCTTTATGCATGAAGCAATTAACCATTTGCCTCTTTTGGAAAATACACTTCAGAAAATTTCAGTTCTACACTTGCTTCGTGGACTGCAACTAGCTATATGTAAGGTTTTTGATCTTTAAAATGTGGATTTGCAGCAAACATGATTGGACCGAAGAATTTATGTAATAAAAATTTTGGTGACCATAATATCAAATATTGAACTTTTGGAAAAAATAAAACCTAGAGCGACATGAAGAACCAAAACTGAAGTAATTCCATTTGGTCTACCCCTTACTACCTTGTGGAGATAGAGAGGTTGTTTCAAAACATATTCATGTGGTAAAATTATTCAAACGTTAACAAAAGTCTATTAAGGTTTTATGCCCACCCATAATAATCACTGAGGCTGTGCTGGAGCCATATTTACAATATACAAAAGAAAAACATGTCCTTCCTCTTCTTACAAGGACTCTGTAACATCCAACAGAAAATCTGAATCATCTAAGAATTCCTCTTGACACCAAAAATGAGATAAAAGAAGGAAAATAATATTAAACATCCAGATGCATTTGTCCCCAAAAAGACTGCAATTTTAATATAAATTGGCAGCAGAAAGGCTGTATTGGTAGCCATATTTACAGATACAAAAAGACAAAAAACTGCTTTTGGTCATCTTACAAGGAGCCAGTGAGAATGATTCAGCCTTATTTACATAGATTTCTTAACACCAAAAAGTGAAATATTGTCTCACCTTTTACCTCTGGATTGAGTTGCATCCATCTTCAAAACACCTTGCATTCCTTTCCTTCCAAGAAATCCACCAGATGCAAGTTGGGATCATGTCCCACCATTTCTTGTCACATACTGCCTCCCTCATTATTCCAGCACTTGAAAAGATCACTTGGAGGCTCATGTATAATCTATCTGAGTCCACTCATACTTAGAAATAGTTGCAACAGCTGAACAGTTACAGTGCAAGAACAGGTGTCTGTTCTCTAAATCTGCATAGCATAAGTAACATCTGGAATTCATCTAAATTCCTCTTAACTTCAAGTTTTCTTAAGTTGGGCAAGCCTGCCTTGCCACCAACCATACAATATAAGTCGCTTAAAAAGGAATTTTACTATCCAAATTTGCTTCTAAGATCCATTATTCCCCTGATGCCCATTATCTGAGAGTAAAGAATAAAATTTCACCGTGAAAATCTTGCTGCTATTTCCTTTCCATATAAATGAATCTTTTGTAGATATTGTACTTTATCCTATCTATTTCCCATTCATTTAGTAGTCTTTAGAAATTAAAATTCCATCCTTGTTGTCCCCTTTTCTTCAGTATTAGGGTCAGGAGTTTACACCAAATTAGATAAGTCAAGAAACAGATCTATTAGAGGACCATGCCCAAGTCCAATATAACTCCAAATGACACTATTCTGCCATTGCCAATGCTGAAAATTGATGTAGTCAAAGAAATTACGCCTCTGTGATCCAATAGTTCTCAAAATTCACTCCAAAAGGAGATGTCAGTTTTTTACTATTTTGGTACACCACTGATCCTCTTGTCCACATTTAAGGTTTGATCATTTGCCTCAACAAAGCGTGTTCTTTCGCAACTATATCTTCATAGCAACTTCCATAACAAAATTTTGTTGTGCAATCTAATATTCTTGATGCCAAACCACTCTCAAGCTGAATGTGAGAGCCTTCCATTCACAAATGAAAACATATGGCTTCCTTATTTCCTTGCCAAATAAAATTTCATTCAATTCTCTTTTCCACTTACCAGGTAAAGGGAATAAAGATATTATGTAAACCAAGATCAAATCCAGCACACTGCTCAACAGGATCACCTTGTTACCAAGAGAACGATATTAACTTTTAAGATTTCATTTTAAAAAAAAAAAGATACTAGCTTTTATATCTTGTCAATTTCTTTTCACTTCTTTCCGTAACTCATGCCATATTTTCATCATAACTTACTTTTAAGTTTCTTTCAAACTTATTCTGAAGAATGATTTTCTTGAACCGAGTGTCTATTGAAAACACTCTCCAGCCCCACAAATGTAAGGGTAAGGTCTACTAGAACCCAGCCTTCCCAGACCCCATCTATGGGACTATATTGGATATATTGTTGTTTGTGCTTTGCTCCAAAAGCTAATCTCAGATTTGGAAAGATCCAAATTTAAACATTCTCAAAGTTGCTTGTTACACATGAATTCATACATAGTCACTGCCACAGCCAGATATTCTACTTTTGCACTCAGTCTTGCAATTACATTATGTTTCTTAATTTTCCAAGACCAAATTTCGCCAGACTAGTACACAATATCCAAATGTAGATTGTTTGTCATAGGATGACCTTGCACAATCCACATGTGCATATCGAACAATTGCTCATGTGCTTGATTTTCATAAAGTAGTCATCTCTCACGAGCAAATAATGTATCGAAGGCTACAAATAATTGCATTCCAATGATTGCCACAAGGAGAACTCAAAAAGCTGCCTTATAATACCAATAGGAATGCAATGCCAGATTGAACCACGGTGAGAGAATTCAACTTGCCTAACAATATCCTATATTATCTAGGATCACTAAGTGGCACCTGACCTGATAGAAGCTTAACATTTGGATACATGGGAGTATCAACATAGATATAGTCTGTCATCTCCATCTTCTCAAGAATATCAAGAAAATACCCTCTGTGAGAGACAATTCCTAATTGGAATTGAGTGACTTCAATGCCCAAGAAGTGCCTAATCGACCTAGTCAGAAACTGCTAAAAAAGGTGATGCGCTTCAATTTGATAATTCTTTCTTCATCATTACCTGTATGACTATATCAACGTAAGCCACCAAATACATGCATATACTTAGAGCGGAGAGACTATAAAATACAAAACGATCAACTTCACAGTGAATCATGCCAAATTCTTGAATAAACGCATAGTATTTCCAAACCATGATTGAGGAGACTGCTTCAGTCATAAAATGATCATCTTAGCTTGCACAAATGTTACTAGGGGGAAGCAACAAAATTCGATGGTTGTTCCATTTTATACATCATTTGGTATATTCCAGTGAAAAAAGACATCCCTAATATCCAACTCATAAATCCAATGACGAACCACCACATCTAAAAAGAGACGGACTGAAGCTTAACATTTGGATTCATTGAAGTATCAATAGGGCTATAGTCTATCATCTCCGTCTTCACAAGAATATTAATAAAATATTCTTTGTGAAATGACAATTCCTAATTGGAATTGACTAATCAGTCTAGTTAGAAACTGCTAAAAAAGGGTGACGCGCTTCAATTTGTTAATTATCTATCTCTTCATCATTACCAGTGATGACTATATCATTAACATAAGCCACCAAATGCATGTCTACACTTGGAGTGGAGTGACTATAAAACACAAAATGATCAACTTCATTCTGATCATGCCAAATTCTTGTTGCTCGAGGAGTGCTTCAGTCATAAAATGATCATCTTAGCTTTCACACGTTACTAGGGGGAAACAACAAAACTCAATGGTTGCTCCATTTTATACGTCATTTGGGATATCCCAGTGAAGAAAGACATTTCTAATATCCAACTTGTAATCTAATGACAAAGCACCACATCTAAAAGGAGACGGACTAAAGTAATCTTCACATAGAAGAAAAGTAGCCACCATACTCGAGTCCTAAAATCTGGGTAAAACCCTTGGAAACTAATTATGCAATTACCCGTTACTATCCAGGGGTACTAACCTTTATTGTGTATACCAATGACAACCAACACAAGACTTATCCTAATTTCTGGAGGTAGATGAACAAGCTCCCAAATATCAATAGTGTAAAGTAGACATCTCCAATTATAGTTCGTCATCAGTCTGGATAAGAAATATCTTCCCACGTAATCATAGGAATAAAAACAAATGATATTAATGATACCAAGGCATAATGAGTTGGTGAGAAGGGATGATATTACAAACAATTATAGGTAAGACTAGGGTTAGGAGTAGAACGAATACCTTTACGGTGGCAACATGAAAACTTTGTGGAGACAAGTCCATAGCAGGAAAAGAAATGTGTTGGGTGTGAAATTTGGACGAGAGGAGAACCACAGATGATGATGATCGGTGAACCGGTAATGGTGTTGTTGAAGGTGGAGTGGAAGGATAGACAATGGTGGATTACCCAAAAGAGGAAAATGGCAACCTTATGAATGTTGAGGTGCTCAAAAGAAGAGAGTGCACAGTAGAGTTGACTTTCAAAACAAGTCACATTGGCATAATAGAGTACCACTGGAGATTGTGTGAGTAGCACCCGAGATCCCTTCTATACCTTCAAATAACCAAGAAAATACACATTTAAAGCATGAGACTCATTTGTCTTTTCCAAGAGCGAAGTTAAGGAACAAACGAATAGAGGCACGGGTGGAGGAGAGAACAAAGGTGACAGAGAAACATAACAAAGTGTAGACTCGATTCTGGATGATTGAGGAAGGCATATGATTAACCATAAAACAAGATGCGATTAATGCATCCCCAAAGTACGTCCCACATAATCTCTGTCCCCCAAAATGTACTCTCGTTCCATCTCCGACCTTGAATGAGAAATTTCCAAAAATAATCCCATCCATTCATGATATTCCTTATAAACCACACTCGAAAGGCAAATTGACAATGTTAGTTCTCCAACCCCCTCTATACTCCCATCTTTATCAACTATTACTCTCCTCCGTAAAGCTTGTTGTACCTCCATCTGGAACCTCCACATCCATATGTCCAATCTTTATTAAAGACCTTTTCAGTCTTTAATTTCAAGACCTCCACATTTTTTAGGAGATATGATAGACTCCCATCGCAGCAGTGAAATTTCCTTGCTCTATCCGCTGCATTCCATAAGAAATTTCTCTAGATCTTTTCCAACTTTTCAATTACTGAAATTGGAGCATGAAACAAAGACATGACGTAGGATGCTTGATAAGGTGCTCTTAATAAGCACTTTCTATCAACCGTGGACAAGTATCTTTTTTGCTGCCCAGCTAATCTCTTTTCTACCCTCTGACGGACCAGATTCCACACAAAAATATCCTTGTTTGACGCACCTAACGGTACTCCAAGCTAGGTCGCTGAAAGAGCCCCAACTTTTCTATTCAAAACTCAAGCGAGCAACAATATTATTTACCTCCCCCAATGGTATTATCTCACACTTGGGTATTAAAACCTGACACTGTTTGGAACCAAATAAGAACCTGGCCTAACTAATCCAATTTCGTCGCAATTGCATCACAAAAGACTGAGCTATCATCCACGAACAACAAATGAGTGGCTGATAGTACCCCTATACCTCTGATTGCAGCACTCAAAACTTTCAAGTAACATAGTATGACAACTTTATCCATCATTCTACTCAAATCTTCCATAACTAAAATAAACAACAATAGTGATATAGGATTCCCATGTCTCAACTCCCTTGAACTCCCAAAAAACCGCAAGGATTTCTAATTCTCAAAAAAAAAAAAAAAAAAAAACCGCAAGGATTTCCATTTACCAATCTTACCAAAGAGATGTAAAAATTAATCCACTTATCCCCAAATCTCATTTAAAACATGACGAAATCTAAGAAATTCAAATTTACATGGTCATATGCCTTTTCAAGATCAAGTTTGCATAGCATACCTAGCAGTCCTCGCTTTCTCCTCAAATCCACCAGTTATTTTGCCACCAATGTTGCATCCAATCTGTCTACGCTCAAACATTTTGTGAAAAAACAACCTTATCTAGCACCTTCTCAAGTCTAATGGAATGTGCCTTAGAGATGATCTTATAGCTACTCGTAGCTCCCTACTATTTAGCAACGATGACAATGAACAAAGCGTTCATACTTTTTTTGAATACCCCTCTTTTGAAACTCATCAATACTACTCATCACATCACTTTTGACCATGTTCCAGCAATGCTGAAAAGAGAGCTAAAGAGATACCACCAATGCCCAAAGCTTTGTCACCCGTCCAATAATTTACCGCCTTGTCACCTTCTTCTCTTCAATTGTCCTCTCTAGCCACTCTCTCTCCTCTCCTCCAATATGATTGAACCCCAGACCCCCTAAATTTGGCTTCCACTTAAATTCATCTTTAAACAAACGTTCATAAAAATCCATAATTAACCCTTCTACTTCCTTATCTCCATATGGCTCACCCTATTAACCTCTATCAACTCTGCAATTCCTTTTCCTATTTGTAATTGTAACTCTGTGAAAGAATTTTAATTCTTTGAATTAGAATCCCCCTCCTTCAATCATAACACCCTTAATTTTTATTACTAACCAACAACCAAGGGCAAATCCTCCAGCTCCCTTTCAACATGTCTTTCCTCTCCTTCTTTCTATCTTCTTACTCCCTCCCCACTTCTACCTTCTCCAAATTCCACACTTCGATCTTAACCTCCCTCATTTTCACCTCTACCCTCCAAACACCTCCTTATTTTTTTGAAAACCTGTAATTTTAACACCTTTCATCCCACAACTTTATGTTCTCTTTTAGCAATTTCAATTTCTTGGCAAGCGTATTAGAAGGCCTCCCCTCCACCACATAGTTACCCCAACTATTAGCCACTCTATCCCCCAAACTCTACTACACTAAGCCATATATTTTCGAATCTAGAAGGAGATCTCCTTTGGCTTCCTCTACTACCATCCAACAAGATAGGTGAATGGCCAGGCAACAGTCAAAGAAAAAGAACCTGGATCATATTGAGTGTCAACTCCTCCCAAGAAATACTACAAATGTTCGGTCTTGATCTAGAAGAAGAATCCTACGATCTAGACCAAGTGAAAAAGGTACATGCCAAAGGTGAAAATCAATAGGAAAATGGTTATTAATAAACTCCAAAACTCCTCCATGGCCCTAGACACCACCGCACACACCTAGTCTCTTTTATGAAAATTTTACAATATTAAAATCTTTCCCTAACAACCTAAAGTATGCCCCACTTACTCAAAACCAATACCTAACTCCTCCCAAAATAACTCCTTTGACCCCTGCCCCAGAAGTCCATATGCCCCCCGCCCCTCCCCGAACCCCACTCTAAACTATCATTAGCGTTTTTGAATCAGCCCCCCTAACTACTCCCCTTATTAACTTCCAGACACTCCAACTTTTTGTCATCCCAATGAATAAGTGGTCCCTCCCCCTGGGTCGGAATATAGTTATATTTCAACCACCTTCGTCCCTCCTAATAATACTATCTGCCGTACTCCATTTTCTTTCGTAAATGCATATCGCATCTGGCCCCATTCCCTTAAACCTACTGTAACAATGGCCTTTTTGTTGAGGTCATTCACCCTCTCACATTCCAACAAATAATAGTATAATCCATCAAAACATGCCTTTTATCATCTTCCCCCTTTATCCCCCTTCCTTAATTTTCCCCACCCACTTCCTTGTTTCTCCTTTATACACCATCCCTCCTCCACCTTTTATGCCTCAATAGAGAGCCTTCCACTCTCCAACACTTCTAATTCCCTTATACATGCATCCCCTCACCACATGATCTATGCTACTCAACAGATCAATCACCTTCTTCTCCATTCCTTCGAAGAACACTTCCCAAAACATTCTTCAAAGCTAGCACAATCACCTATCTCGCCCTCCGGCGACACAACATCAGATACCCAACCCTAGAAGAAGAAACCACATCTCCAGCATTAAGAAAATGCCCATACTTCCAACTTTAAGGTTGAAAGTTCGAGTCACCAAAGGAACAAAAAGGGTAAGAGCTCATATGGAGGGGTAAAAAGATATTTAAAAGATGCCCAGAAGCTTCGCTTGAGAGCCCATTCTCAATTATGATACCTTTTACACCCCTCACCACCTGATTTCCCCTGTCATTCACCCGATCTTTTTATTGAAATCAGCTTGCTGGAGTTCGATTTCTAACTTTGAAGGTCACCGGAAATTGCAGGACGAATCTAGGAGGTTGCTTCACCTGCTGAGAGAAGAGCAGCGACAAAAGATTTCTGTTTGTTTTCAATAGTTACAGGCAGAAGTATGTAGCTTTGATGATTTTCGTCAAGCCACAAGAAGACCTAGAATTTCCGATCTTTCTTTCTTTTGACCAGAAAGGCAAATAGGAAAGGTGAACCGGTTCAAACTTCTTTTCCAAGACGGTTCACTAATCCAAGGGAAGATCCAATCTTTCCCCTTTTTAAATTTTACGCTACCTCTTTCAAATTCAAAGTAGACCCCTCTTGGTCATTTGTTTCGGCCCTGTTGTGATGAATATATAATGTTATCCGACATCTGCCGACCAAAATCACCATAATGCTTGTGTTGCCAGCCTTCCACCCTTCTGTCTCCACCTATCCTCCCTCTCTCCTCCACCCCCATTTCTCCCTTTATGATTTCAAGACTAAACTCTAGTGTTAACCAAAACCTGAAGCTCTCTCCCCCCTCCACCACCGCAGACATAGAGATCCTTCATCTTTTCCTTACAACGATCCTAACCCTAGAAAAATTAGTCAGATAATAGTCTGACTCCACAAAACCTCCACTTGTGTCCCGTAATCTTCTTGAACAACTCATTATACCACAAGTGCAATCACAATCCAACAACGATCACTACACCAGTCCTTTCTTTTATCCAAGGTACTTCATGGCCACTATCTCTGACCACTTGTGAAGGCTAAGAAAGTTATTATCGTCCATCTCTCTCCTTCCTTTAAACATTCAAGTAAACTCCTTCACAAGGGAATCGAAAGGGGAAAGTCGAGTCTCTCTCAAGACTTTGATCCATGAGTCCACAAACCAAGCCTTAGCAAACCTTGTCCAGTGCCCACTGGACACTTTGAAAGAAACTCTTTCTGCTCTGAGATGCGTCCCGATATGAAGATGTGCACGAGGTTTGAATTTGAATGCACATCTTAACATTAAGTTGTGCATTAAGATTTAAAGGTCTGAATCTGAATATAGATTTGGATATTAAGATGGGACCTATCATCTTGCTGCAACAAAGCAAGTTTAGTAATGAATCTAATGGAAATTTAGGTCTCCGTGCACTTGGAAGATTATTCATTCCTCCTCGACGAAAGAGGGCAAAAAAGGTGTGTGAGAAAAATTGCATTAAGATTGAAACAAATAGTCAAGACTGATAGTTTTCTCAATATCTGAATGGATAAAATTTATCTTTGTTCAAAATAATAAATATAAAATTTAAATAAAATACTAAATCGATATAATATGATATCAATAAAAATATATTAATTTTTTATTTGGCAATTGGTGGTGGTGATGACTAAACGTAGTGATTGTGTATGTCGATTTGGGATGATATTTACTAATGATGGTGATTCGGTAGTATCTTATGGTATAATAGTTGGCACTAGTGATTAACTGTGGTTGTCGTTAGTGAAGACCGATAATTATGGAATGATACTGATAACTAATGACAATGGTAAATGATGATATCGATTAACGATATATAATCGTAACTAATGATGGTAATTATTGATAGTGAGTAGTGGATGTAATAATGATTGGTGGTGATGATTGCAAATAATGGCTAATGATTAACCGCGGTTGTTAGTGAAGACCGATAATTGTGGAATGATACTGATAGCTAATTACAATGGTAAATGATGATGTCGGTTAACAATATATAATACTCCCGACATCCCATTTTATGTGGCATCCTTTGACTTAGCATGGTGTTTAAGAAAAAAAGAAAGACTTTTAAAACTTTTGGTCTAAAATCATTCTTAGATATTTGTGTGGCTGAGAATCATTTCATTAAGGGTAAAAATGGGATTTTAAAGTTAAATTGTTTCCAATTAGAGTAAGGTGACATTCTTTTAGAGACGGACCAAAAAGGAAAGGGTGCCACATAAAATGGGGCAGAGGGAGTATTAATTAATGACGGTAATTATTGATAGTGAGTGTGGATGTAATAGTGATTGGTGGTGATGATTGCAAATAATGGCTAATGATGATCATTGGTTTTTGGTGAATTACGGTCGTAAGAGTTGTGGTTGGGCTGAGGATGATGGTTATCGAAGGTAGGCGGTGGTGATTAATGGTGGTGGTAATTATGGCTAAAATGGTGGTTGTGGGTGATGGGTGAAAGTGGATGTAGTAGCAATAAATTGTCATCTTTGCAAAAATTCTTAAATGGATATCTTAATGACATTAAGACTCTGTTATAGATTCCAATCATTCATACCTATTCAAACCCATTAAGTGGTCGTAAAATAAGAATACAAAACACACTTAATGATCAAGATATGAATAATTAAGATTCAGACC
>DF360874.1:37571-57290 GCA_000787875.1 Solanum virginianum | reverse complement strand
CCATGAGCACCCTGTGGAGCGGCCCTAACTAGCTGAACTTGAGCCCGAGTATCTGCCACATTTCTCTACACCGGTGTAGTAGCTTGACTAGTACCAAATTCTCTCTTAGGGCAAGATTTAGCAATATGACCTCTTTCACCACAAGTGAAACAAGGACCACCAATACCAAAACAGCGATTGTTGTGATTCCTACCATAATTAGAACACCTTGGATGTTGTCCAGACTGGAAAGAATTATCACCCTTCTTCTGCATCTATTGTTGGCCCTGTCTAGCTGGATAACCACTCTTAGAAGATTGCACCACTAAATCTGACTGAGTAAGCCTAAACTTCCCACGATGAAATTGACTCTTGCCTCCAGATGGAGCACCACTAAATTTACCTGTATTACATGCCTTCTTTTTTTCTCGTTCAATTTTCTCCATCTCCCAAATAGGAATCACAATGAATAGTAGTGTTAACCACATCTGCATATGTACCATTTCACATATCTCGTATCACAGGACTATGGTAATAGTACTCTAGTCCATCCATAAATCTTCTCCCTTAGATCTGTAACCAAAAATGGGACATACCTGGACAATTCAGTGAACTTGGCCTCATACTCTGTAACTGTCATATTGCCTTGATGCAGATCATGAAATTGACGTCTTATATCATCTTGTTTGCTCAATAGAATAAACCTGTCCTTAAACATTATTGAGAACTTTGACCAGGTGATAGGTGGTGACCTTTCTTCTCCATCTCTCTAAATAAAAGTCCACCATGCCTCTGGAGATCCTGAGAGCATAAAAGTGGTAAATTCCATACCACGAGTCTCCTTCAACCCCAATATAGTAAGTATCTTTTCACAATGATCAAGGAACTTCTTGGGCTCAATAGAAGCTGGTGTCGCATCGAACTCTGGTGGCTTAAGTTCCATGAAATTCTTAAGATCTTTGGGTTGCCCTGAAGTTGCAACTGGATGACTAACTTGTTGAGGGGCCAAATGTGGTATCTGAGTTGCACCAATATTCAACTGAACTTGTTCTTGCGTTTGGGTAGTAGTCTGAGGAGCTGGGGTTCCACCATGATTAGGCACCAATACCTCTAACACATTCAACAACCTTATCAGAACATCTATAGGTAAAGCAACAGTAGGTGTAGCAGCTGGCACTGTTTGTGGGGCATCCTGAGCAATCTATTCCTGCACTTGCTCTGGGGCAACAACTCAGGTCTATCCCTTATTCATAACTCCTCATTGAGGAGCAACAGATGCCCTAGTCCGAACTCTAGTAGGATAAGACCTACCCTGACTACCACTAGAGGTAATACCATGTCCCCTACCACGTTCAACAACTGGATTAGATCGAATAGCAGAGGAAGAGCCACATCTCTTAGCCATCTATGAAAAATATTTATAAGTTAAGCTTGATTCATCTCAACGCATGAATAAGGAATGAAAAAAAGAGAATACATCCTAAATGTTTAGTAGCCTCAAGGTCATAAGTATGGGCGCCTACATACCTACGAACAAGACTCTACCAAACACTACTCCATGAGCCGGGACATAAAGCCCTGGCTTTAATACCAACTGTTACATCCCAAAATACCCCCTAGATATGACTATCACCCTACACCCAAGTTATCCAAGCACTAAGAATATAATATGTGCAACTCCCAAACTTATCAATACTCATAACAATAGAATAACTAGCAAACCAAAATCGCATATCAATCTATGAAAGGAAAAAGTCACTTAACAAAAATATCTCTAGCCCAAATACCACAATAACATCATAGAGCATCTAATAGAGTGATATGAGTTTAACTGTCGGGCATACAAACCCCAAAAAGAAGAAAAACATAAAATACACTAGATAGAGCTGAAGTAGTAGCCTCCACGAACAATGCAAAGGCTCACCTCAGCAACAGCCTAAGGAAACAAACTCATCAGCCACAAGTCTCGCCCTCTGCAATAGTATCTGCATTGATATGCAAATAAGGAGTAAGCTATATATAAATATAATCCAGTAAGATCCTCGACTCGCTATTTTAATAGAAGAAACCTAGTATCTGCATTGATATGCAAATAAGGAGTAAGCTATATATAAATATAATCCAGTAAGATCCTCGACTCGCTATTTTAATACACCTGGAACAAGAGTTATTAAAATACATATGCACGTCAGATTACATAAATAATATACATAGCTATATACATCATAATAAGTTCAATAAGTTTTAACAAATGTGCAAAAATGGTCATTACATGTATCCCATTCAATCCATACTCAAAACTTGTCATAAACGGCAGCGAAGGAGATCAACCCATCACCCCGACAAGTCCATGACAGCATGTATAATGCTCTAAAAAGGTACTACAATAGCATGTATAAAGCCCCTAACATATTACGATAGCATAGGTATGCATCTAACATATTACGACAGCTAAGTATGCCCCTAGTAACCAATTCACAGTAATAAAGAAGGGTAGTCAACATCACACCACATATAAATCATGAAATGTTTTGATATTCTTCTCCAAAATAGCATATCTAGGGTTTATCAAAGAAACATCAACTCTATCAAGCACATGCTTGTCCCAAAACATATACCAGATAGAGAAAAACATATTTTTCAAAGCATGTTTTAAAAGCAAGGACTAAAGCTTAAAGTCTCACTTACCTTATTAATGACAAGTTTCACAACCTTGCACGCGTAGAACACCCACCAAAAGAGCCCTTACTTGCCTCAATCTATGAAAAATAGTGATTACCGATATCAATTATGTTGGCCAAAGTCAAGTCTCAATATCCCTAACTTTGAAGTTTAGGGTTAAACCATAATACACAATACCTTAGACTATGAATTATAAGTAAAGATATTCTTAATCTTATTGTTAAACCTAATTGGTGAAATTTATGGTAGATATGTTTTCAACTAACAAAAGCACACAACAATAACAAAATACCTGGGCTTTATCACCAAATTTAGTGGTTCAAAGATCAAATTAATTCTATGTATGTGTTTCCCGAATAACCTTGATAATTCGCGCGTTTTCTTCCGAAAGAAAGGGATGAAAATCTGCCTAACCTTTTTTTTATGTCTGCAGCGATTGAGTTGAAGAGAACTGGTCGCTTCTCTCTCTCTCTCTCTCTCTCTCTCTCTCTTTTTCTGCATGATAATTAAAACAAAAGGGGTTGGGCCCTCTTTTTTTTAAATTCTTTTAATAAGAATTATTAATGGTTAAAATTACCAATTAATCCTTCATTAAAAAATTATAAGGGTTATTACAGAAAAAATTAACTTAGAAAGTTGCAAAATGAATTATGCCCCAAGTAGGAAAACAATCATTTTTAAGAGAGAAAATAATTCAATAGAAATCTATGACACAAATCGTATATAGTGATTAAATAATTACATAGAATTTAATTGAGAATATTAAAAGATTATAAAAGTATCACATCACTATGGAAGATAGAAAGAAGAAAAAATGATTTATGCATCTAATACAAAATTTATGACAATTTATAGCTAAAATCAGTTTTTTTAATTGTCATAACTGATTCTGCAGTTATGCGAATAAATAAGACTTAAGTAATTTTTACTATTTATTTAAATTAATAATTAATTAATTAATTAAGTATAAGGGCAAAATGGTAATCCAAATTTTGAGTTAAGAGCTTCCGACTTTTAGTATAATATATATATGATATGATATGATATATGATAAGCTTTTGAACAAAAAGAAATGTAAATATGTAGAGAGCTAACTCTTAATATTTGCATGTATCTGGTCAATATCGAACCATCAACTTCACTTTGGTACATTCTTGACTCCAACTCTTATATTACCTTATACATAGTTCTTAACATGTACTGATTATTTTTTTAGTGTATTTTGCATACATAAGTTTGATATTGAATCTCCTTACTCCACTCTACCGACCAAAACAAAGAAAATAAAACTGACTCAAAAGAAATAGTGAATTAAGATATATCAATTAGTCCTAGAGTGTCCCTTATACTTGAGACAACTTTTTATACCATGAATTATAGGAGAAATACAGTTATTTACTTTTTTGACTAAAAGCTTTACAACAGATGAGCTATTAAAAAATTACTTAAAACCCGGTAGTCAGCAACGATCCACTACAATTAAAGCCATTATCTTTCTTTCAAAAAATTCAATGTAGTTATTAAGATCAGGTGAAATCTCAAAATTAATCAAGTGCTATTATAGATGACAAGAGTACCACATGAGAAGAAACCTCCCATTCATCACCATATTCTTTGCTAGATAATCAATTGTCGCATATACTAAGAACGGATCCTATTGTGTCCATAAAAGTGCCTTGCAAGATCACGTATTTTCTATTAGCACTGGTGTCATCCACCGACAAATTCAAACCAAAGGAAAAACTTATTTAAAAATTGATAATTAGCTACAACAACTAATGTCGACATGTTTTTAGAAAGCGCAATAATTAATCACTCACATAAGCACAAAAAAAAGAGATAATACTATCAAGATTTTGACACTTGAAAATTTGGACTATCAGTTTTCATGAAAAACTTGCTTTTACTCAAAAATGCCTCCTGGTTCAATATTGCACTCATAGCTTCTGCTTCAGCATAATCTCTATTCAAGTTTCCACCAGTTGTAGTGGCATGAACACTATTTGTATCCTTTTGATGGTTTGCACGACCTATATATTTGTCTAATAATATAACCAAGTTCGTCAACTTGTTTCTGTGAAGTACTAGCAAATGAAAACAGAGATTTTTACGTGGAAACACTTGGCTCACAAAAGGTGAAAAACCATGACCTGTACCCTTATAGGATTTCTCCCCAAATTCACTAAAACAATGTGAACCTCAACAAAAAGAATTACAAGTTCCTAGTGTTCTAAGAAACATAAACTTCAACTAATCCTAACAACACACAAACCTCCCAAGATTTATGCTCCCCTAGCCTTCGAGTTGCCCTCAACTTGAAGACTTTTCCTAACTTCAGTTTATAGCTTACTGAACATAGGAATACATCAAGACTCAATGAAAAGGAAAAAGCTACCTAGATTAAAGTTAGCAAAGAAACAAATCTAATAAGTGTTCCTTCAGTGATCAAGACTCTAACTCTCACAGCTGCCTTTTTTGCTTTTTTCTCTCGATAATGTCTTCTCTGCATTTTCTCCAATTTAATCAAGTATGCAAGATTTCTTCTGGGTGTTGGACTCTTCATCCTCCGCTGACTCTTTTTGTGATATAGTTCTTCATTCGATGGAACTATATCCTATTAATCTCTACACTATGTCCTTGTTGAATTATACTTCTTTGAAGTTCATCCAAGATACTTTATCCAATCTGCACTTGTCGTCGACATCAAATTTTTCCAAATTATCTTTCCATGAGTATTTCTTGAAGGTGTCTTCCAAATAATTTTTCCTAGAAAAATTCCCTCATCACTTTTGGCATCAAATTTTTTCAAATTATCTTTACCATTATTATGGACATAATATATAATAACATTTGCAGACAAATGTCCTAAAGTGGGAGATATTTGATTTTCTGTCTTTAAGGAACTCCTAGAGAGTTTTATTGAGGATTGGCCTTAACATGCATCTATTCAAAATGTAAGCAGCAGTATTTATAGCTTCAGCCAAAATATTTTTAGTCATGTTACTAGCAATCATTGTTGTTCTTTCCATATCTTCTAAAGTCCTATTTTTCCGTTCTACTACTCCATTTTGTCGAGGTGTCCTAGCAGTAAAAAATTGTAATTATACAATTTGTAGAGCAGAATTCTAGAAATTTTGCATTCTCGAATTCTGTTCCATGGTCCGATCTGATGGAAATTAAGGAAGTCTCCAACTTCTTTTCCATTTTCCTGATGAAAATAGAAAAGAGATCAAAAGACTCTTCTGTAGAAGCCAAAAACAATGTCTAGGTAAACCTTGTATAATCATCCACAATGAGAAACATATACTGTTAGAACCCGTATTCTTGTGCATTGGAGCAATTACAGAAATTTGGGACCTAAGTGTCTATTATAGTTTCAACATCCTTAGCTTCATCTGCTTCTTACCCTCATGGGTCCACATCGATCCATGTGAACCAGCTCTAAGTACTTGTTTGTACTTACCTGGTTCTTTGACTTAAAGGATGATCTTACTTGCTTCCCCCTTACACATACACTACATACTTTGTTATCTTGGAACTTAATTTTAGGTATCCCTATAACTATGTCCGTTGATGCTAGAGTGTTTAATTGCTTCAAACTTGCATGTCCAAGTCTTTTGTGCTAGAGTAAAGGATCATCAACAATAGTACTCAAGCATTTGAAATTTGTTTCAGGCATTCCCATGATGTCCTTGTACACATTCTTATGCCTTGAGTCTAGAAGGACTATCTCCTTTACGTCCAATGTTTTTACCTAGCAACCTGCAGAAGTGAATGTTACCTTGTTACCTTTATCACACAACTGAGATATACTCAGCAGGTTGTGCTTCAATCCGTCCACATGGTATACTTCTTCCAAAGCCCTTGATTTATTTCTTCTAATCTTTCCAACTCCAACAACAATGCCTTTTCTTCCATCTCCAAAGTAAACCTTTCCCCTTTTAATAGGTGCAAGTGAAAGAAAATTGTGTTTTTCTCTAGTCATATGCCTTGAGCAAGCACTATCCATGTACCAGTTCTTGCTTCCTTTCACTACAACCTAAAAAACAAATCAGGGGTAATTTTAGGAACCCAGACTAGCTTGGGTCCTTTCCTGTTGTAAAAAGGATGAATGAAATCTCTTCTTGCCCATCTAGGTAACATGTTCCTTGACATGTTTCTTTTATCATTTGTGTGCCACTTTTTATACACCTAACTAGTGTTCCTGTTTCTGACATTATTTGTAATTGGACACTTAGTAGTAGGATGACCAATTTTAACACAGAGATAGCACAGGTCAGTAGTCGTGGTGTTCTCCCAATAGAATCCTATTCTAACCTTTTCATTATGACTCCTATTTCCTAGATGATTCAATATCCTTTCAAACTTTTGATCTGAAAAGTCTTTGATCAGCTGCTCTTTTTCATTAGCTATTTTTTGAAAATCATCAATCAACCCATACATTAGCAAAATTAGCTTTCTTTTTTTAAAATAGTGTAACTTTTCTTTTAATTCAAGAATACTTACCTCAGACTTTTCATCCTCCTCAAGATCTGATTCCTCAGCAGCCATGAAAGAAGTTTCATCTATATCCTTAATATTTAATTCCTCCATTCCAGATCCCCAGCAGCCATCATAACATACTTCTCTTTCTCCTTTTGCTTAGTAGCCTTTTCACTCAGCTCTTTCCTTTTTCCACTCAATTTCCCATTGTGGGCATTGTTTAATATGATGATCCATCTTTCTACATTTGTAGCACCCTGATTTATTCTTATCATCAGACCAATTTTTGCCACCTGAGTATGACCATTTTCGACTACCTGCCTCTCGGACCTATTTTTGCCACCTGAGTGTGACCATTTCTGACTACCTATTTCTCTCTTATCTTTTCCTTTCCCTTTACTGAGAAACTTTTTGAAGTTTTAAGCTAGAGAAGCTATCAGATCCTTATCTAAATCTGATCCTTCATCATCAGAGGCAGCCTTCAGAGCTAGTGATTTCTCACTTGCTATCATTTCTTTCTTTTAACCTTCCATGTTCATCTCATACGTCCTAAGATTTCCAACCAGTTCATTTAGAGTCATAGTTTCAACATCCTTAGCTTCTCTGATGGCAATGATCTTCAAATCCCACTTGGCAGTGAACTAGTCAACCTGTTACTCAGTAGTGAGTACCTTTCCCAAAGATGCCAGTTCATTGATAAGAAATGCGAGTCTCGCCATCATGTCCTGCAAAGACTCATTTTCCTTCATCTTGAAGGTTTCATACTCAGTGAACAACATGGCAACCCTGAACTTTCGAACTTGAGCGATTCCTTCATGTGCAATTGCTAGAGCATCCCAAATTTATTTGGCAATGGTACAATTTGAAATCCTATTGTACTCGTCAGGTCCCAGTCCACAAACCAAAATCTTTTTGGCCTTAGCATTTTTCCTCATAACTGCCAGATCGTCAGCAGTGAATTCCCTTCTTTCTTTTGGAACTTGTTGACCTTCCACAATTTTCATGGGAATGGTAGGTTTAATAGTAATCCTATCCCAGAGCTCGTAGACTTTTACCTGTGTGAAGTCTTCTATTCTTGCCTTCCACCAACCAAAGTGAGTTCCATTTAAGAGTGGTAGCCTTACAGATGATTTTCCTTCTCCACGTCCAAGAGGTGGTGCAGTGTTTATTTTGATCAATTTTTAGGTATTAGTCTTTAATAAGAACACCTGCTTTAATACCAATTGACAGTTTGCATGACCTATGTATTTACCTAATAATAGAACCAAGTTCGTCAATTTGTTTCTGTGAAGTACTAGCAAATGAACATAGAGATTTTTACGTGGAAACACCCAGCTCACAAAAGGTGAAAAACCACAACCTGTACCCCTACAGGATTTCTCCCCAACTTTACTAAAACAATGTGAACCTCAACAAAAATGATTACAAGTTCCTAGTGTTCTAAGAAACATCAAACTTCAACTAATCCTTATATAACGTTTTGGAGCATCATGGTGGTACAAGTTCCTAGTGTTCTAAGAAACATCAAACTTCAACTAATCCTAACAACACATAAACCTCCCAAGGATTATGTTCCTCTAACCTTCGAG
Organism: Solanum virginianum; assembly: GCA_000787875.1. NCBI lineage: Eukaryota > Viridiplantae > Streptophyta > Magnoliopsida > Solanales > Solanaceae > Solanum > Solanum virginianum. Next base: position 48,558 of record DF360874.1, on the reverse strand, counting down.
TTGCTCTTAACTTGAAGACTTTTACTAACTTCAGTTTATAGCTTACTGAATATAGGAATACATCAAGACTCAATAAAAAGGAAAAACCTACCTACACTCAACTTAGCAAAGAAAAAAATCTAACAAGTGTTCCTTCAGTAATCAAGACTTTAACTCTCACAAATTCCTTTTATTCTTTTTTCTCTCAATAATGTCTTCTCTGTATTTTCTTCTATTTAATCAAGTATGCCAAGAGTTCTTCTAGGTTTTGTACTCCTCATCCTCCACTAACTCTTTTTGTGATAGAGTTCTTCATTTTATAGAACTATATCCTATTAATCTCTTCACTGTGTCCTTGTTGAATTCTACTTCTTTGAAGCTTATCCCAAGATACTTTATCCAATCCGCACTTGTCGCTGACATGTTTGAGTCTCTTTGAGAACTAGCCCAAGAGAACCTGATTGATCAAGCTATTTCATATAATTTGTTCATCATAAAAACTGCAATTTCTTCAACACCCTCTTCTTAAGAACTTGATCCCGATGTATAATCGTTGGAGCTAAAGCTAGAATAACTGGCTTTTAGATAAACAACATGTTTAAAATATAGTTATTCTGGCTTTATCACAACAGTTAGAGAAAAATATACATCAAGATCAAGTTTTTAAGGAGTGATAAAAATAGTGTGTATGACACTACAACTGGTGGAATCTTGAAGAGAGCTCATGCAGAAGCGACTACAAGTGCAATGTTAAACCAGGAGGCTTTTCTGAAGAAAAGCCATTCGTTCATGAACACTAATAGCCCACATTTTTCAAGGGTCAAAATCTTGATAGTAGTATCTCTCTTTTTTGTGATTATGTGAGTGATTAATTATTGCTAATAGCCCACATTGTTCAAGGGTCAAAATCTTGATAGTAGTATCTCTCTTTTTTGTGATTATGTGAGTGATTAATTATTGTGCTTTCTAACACATGTCAACATTGGTTGTTGTAGCCTATTATTGATTTCTAAATAAGCTTTTCGTTTGGTTTGAGTTTATAGGTGGAGGACACTAGTGGTAATACAAAATACATGATGATCTTGCAGACGCTTTCATTGATGCAACATGATCTATTTTACTATATACAACAATTAATTCTTAACAAAGAATATGGTGATGAATGGGGAGGTCTCTTCTCATTTGACACTCTTACCATCTGGAATTGCAATAGTTCCTGATTATTTTTAGAATTTTCTGATGCTAATAATTGCATTAAATTTTTAGGGAAGAAAAATATTTTCTTTAGTAGTTGCGGATCGCTGGTGGCTATCAGATTTCAAGTATTTGTGAATAGCTCACCTGCTGTGGAGCTTTATATGGAATAAGTCAAAATAAGTAAGTTGAAAAACCCCGAAAGTTACAAGGCTAGGATATGGAAATTGTTTTTTCAAAAATTTTATCTGACGTCTTCCATGTACGAGCATAATCTATGACTCATTGTTTGGATTACATGTTGTAGGTGGACGTGCAATTCGTGTCTTTGCTCATCAGCCTACTTCATGGTTGGACCAATGACTTGGTGATAATTAGAGTGTTTTGGTGAAAAGTGCGAAAGGTCCCTACGGACTATAAATAGATGTATGATTTATTACATAGGTTCATGGTTGAGATTCAGAAAGGGATGAAATGGAGTTCAACAGGATGAGACCAAATTTACGAGTCGTGGTCCTATTGATTGATCGTGAAGAAGTTTCGTAGGCTGAGTACTAAGGTGGTAAAATTTGGCTCTAAGTGTTGGGGTGGAGTACGAGAGGAATCTATCACCTATAAAAGGAACTACGGGTGATATATAGGAATCATTGTTTGGGGGTTCAAAGATCCAAGTCTAAGAACTTTTGGAAATTCAGTAGGACGAGACCCTTGTATGGGTCGTGGTCCATTCTATAGTTTGTAGAAGGAGGTATCATAGATCAGACTGAGAAACCATAATATCCATGCTTGGATTTTATGAGACCCATTCCACAGGTCGTAGATGGGTGAACGTCATCAGTTTTTGTTTCCCTCTGGCCAGTTTTTAATAAAGGACTTTTTCATTATTTCTTACCCATTGAACTCCTAAACTACATCATGTTAAGCCTAACCTACCCAAAACTGTCCAACCCCTACAAACTAACCCTAATTTCATTCTAACTTCTAAATCACTCAAATCATTCAAGGTCTATCACCCTCCAAGCTCCATTGAATATTTTCAAGCGAGAGCTTCAAACTTTCTTCTCCAAATTTGAATTTTCTTTACAGAGTCACCTCAAGGTATGTATTTCATCCATAAGTACCTTCCACCGATGGAGCCCAAGTATTTTTAGTGAAATATCTCAATCTTAAATTATGACATTTCACGGGCTTTTGTAGTTTTGCTTCAAATGATATATTATGACTTAATTTATTTGAGTTGAATTATTTTGTTATAAATTCATATCCAATTAAATGAAATTAATGATGTACAAGGTATATTTATATCAAGCTATATAACGTTTTGGAGCATCATGGTGGGTTACTTGTTTTACTATTCTAATTGATGAATTTCATTGTGTTTATGCATAATCTCTTTGAGTTGCATATTTTGAGTTGAATTGACAATGAACCCACCTAGTTTACTCAAATTTCCAATGAATCATGACTTGAAATCCAAGGGTTTTAACCAAAGATTTATGAAAGCTATTGATTATGATAATAGAAATTCTTTAAATGATTAATTGAAAGTTGGTGAAAGGTTTTCTCACCTACATAATGGACTTTTTATGTGATAAGGACAATTCTCACATTTTGGATCCTCAAGGTTAATGGGCTATTCTATGAACTTCATTGATGTACATTGAACTCAAATCTTATGAATGATTACTTTAATGTATTATAATTTCGTGGGATTTTACTTAGCACCGAATGAGGCTCGAGGTGGGGACTCGACCTGAGTCCTCTTGTAGAAGCTTCTAGTCTCATAACAATGTTCCACCATAGGTTGCCTTATATGCTAGGCTAGTTGATCCACACACACACACACACATACTAGTCCTTGGGAATGTGCTTTGCACGTTTATCTCAAAATATTTAATACAATTTTTGCATTGCATTGCATATGAAAATTTTCAAAATGAGATATATATTATTGAATTTTCTTTTTGCTCTTAAAAAAAATGAAAACATAAGGAAAAAGAAAATCCTCATAAGTTAAGGTTTGAAAATTTTGCATACTACTTTAATGACATATATAATGATTTAATTGAAAGATAAATACATATTTGAACATATATAAATATGCATATAATAAAAGTATTTCTCTCGTATAATTGACTATTATGCATAAAAAATAAACTAATACATATATTAGATATAATAAAAGTATTTCTCGCGTATAATTGACCATTATGCATAAAAAATAAAAAATAAACTATTACATATATTAAACACATCATGATCAACTCAAAGAAGTCACAAAATCTTCCTTAGACTCAAACAAATGAATATTAATAAAATTAAATTTTAAAAGGGTGATGATTGTAGTAAACATTGCAGATATAAAAAGGAAAATACAACATCATTTGTAATAAAAACATATTCATTTTGAGATGCTATGAGTAGTAGGAAAATCTCAATTTATTATGAAATGTTATGAACAAATAGTATTGAAAACTGACCGACTAAATGTTGTTTGTATCAATAAAAAATCTTCAAATTCTTTAGCTCAAACTTTATTAAGAGAAGTATGGTTGATGTATCCATTTAAGAAGGAATCATTTTGTTTTCACCATTTTAATTTATCTATTCTTTAGCTCAAACTTTAGTAAGAGAAGCTTGGTTAATGTATCCATTTAAGAAGGAATCATTTTGTTTTCACTATTTTAATTTATCAATTGTAACTTCCCAAATTCTTCAGCAAGAAGCAAATTAGTTAATGTACTAATTTGAGAAAAATAATTTCCTCTCTTTCAATATGATTCTTCAGTTTCAAATTTTCTTAGACTTCCATATAATAACTTACTGCTAAGTTATTTCATTATTTTCAATGACTTTCTTTCTTCTAATATATATTTAGTATATAATTTAATACACGTTTTAATGAGTTAAAACTGATCCCATCTATATCTTATTAATTATTAGAATTTTTTTTAATATTTTATAAAAAACAAGAAAACTAGAAATAGTGTTTAAGTGAAGGGCAAAATGGTAATCCAACTTTGAAGTTGGAGCTTCCCACTTTTAGTTATATATATGCACTAATTTTAAGGAATGCACTTCATAGAGTCTACCTTGGAAAGTAGCCTCTCCCTTTCTCAAAGTAGGGGTTATATTGGATTCCTTGTTATAACACGCATGGTCTTATTGTCGGTTAAGGGCACTTCCCAGATATGTATGATCCATTATAATGCTTGCATGACTCTACTTATGGTTGTATAGTGCATTGATCATCTACTTTTACCCATGCTTTACTTATGTATTACCGTATGTATTTTTACTAGATTATTGCACTATATAGTTATCATTGCATTGCATATCAACATACTTGGTACATTCAAACATAATAACACATGCTTTATGCCTACATTATATCACAACGTAGAGATAAGCAATGATCTTCCACCTCATCTTTGTGGTTGATTTGACTTGCTATGTAAGACTTGTTGTAGTGAGCCTCATGCTTTGGGGATGTACCTAATTTCCTTCTAGGTTATTTCATGTTCTAGTTACTCAAAGACTATCATCTTGTTACTTTTTATTGAGTCTGAGTTAGGGATATATCTTAGCCCCCCACCTAGTCTATGATTTAGAGGTATTGTTGGACACAAATTTATGGTCCTTGTGTTGTTATAAGTTTCTCTTGGTTTTTGTCTTTCTCTAAGCCACATTTCCCTTAGTTTCTGATTTATGTTATTTGATCATTAAATTGAGTACTTGAATGAATACTAAGAGGCTTGTTTCAGGTTCCCTCGACTTCCCTATTTGTCGCGCCACATGTAGGGTCTAGCTTAGATAGTGACTACATTTCTCATACAATTCACATATAAAAAGTACTCTCAAGTGTAAGGGATACCCCAGGACTAATTGCTATCATGTTATTCACTACTTTTTTTGAGTTAGTATTCTTTACTTATTTTTGGTCAGGAGAGAGGAGGAAGGGGATTAAATATCAAACTTATGTCTATCAAATACATTAAAAAAATCAATACGTGTTAAGATCCATGTATAAGGTTATAAAAAGGGGTTTGAGCTAAGAGAAACAAGTGAAGGTAATGGTTTGATAACGACCAGATGACTCTAAAGATTACGAGCTTGCTCTCTATATCTATTCATGCCTTTCTATTCAAAAGTTGAGACTAATGGAACGAGAACACATAGATTAGTGAATTGGTTGCAAGCAGGGCTACCATTGTGGCTATTAAGGCTATGATGGAGATCATCAAGAAGCTTAATGAATAGAGCACAATAGCTACTTCTCGAACTTCATTTAACAAGGAAACAGAAGTGGAAAAGTAGAAGCAAATTGTTCATAAAGTTATCAAAATTGATCTAAGAAAGGATAAAACCTATGATGCTATGGTTGGTTCCAAAAATGTTATGCGAGCAGAAAACATGATATGTCTTTAGTGCTCCATTTGATTTAGAACCAGAAGCTAAGTCATTGACTTCTTCTGATCCTGACTTCCCTAATTTTGACAAGGAAAGAACGGAAAAATGTTTTGATAAGAATAAAGGCTAGACTACCTATGATTTTGATGATGGCATGTTGCGCTATAATTCTTTGATTCACAATATGATATCTAGAAATCCATTTAAATTGTGATTCAACTTGTTGAACTCCAAAAATAACTCCAAACTTGGCCCAATTAATTGGGTTGGTTATAGCTTCTTCTAGACTAGTAGAGGTTTTAGGATAGGCAAGCAAGAAATCAGTAAGATATTCAATTCTTGTTCCCACAAGGTCAAGTGGGTGAAAGGGGATAGAGATGTTATTTAAATCTTCCCTAGAAAGAGGGAAGTTTGGGCCCTATACAGGTATTGGTCTACTACAAGAATGCACTGACTCTAGATAACATGATATAGAACTTTGATATGGTGGAAATACTTGGTGACTACGCTGAGAAGGAAGGTATCATAGTTGATCCATTTGTCAAAATAGTTGGTTTCACATCGAAATTCCATCATCAGTAGTACCCTAAATATTTTCATATTCCAAGGGAAGAGATGTTTCACTATTCTCTTCAGATACCTTTATATTTTCTCACTGGTCAAGAAGCACCATATGCTTCCACTAGTTGGTGTAAGTTAGATCATCAGGATGATTTTGTTTCTTGCATTATATTGCACATAATTTGGTTAGAGCTAGAGCCGCTGAATGAAGATGAAACTAAATGGCCTTCTGAGGCCTTTCCAGCTTCTTGTGGTAGGTTCAGACTAAAAAACTTAGAATATATTGAATATCATCATATGTTCTCACATTTAGCATGTACAATAAATAGAAATAACTACAATGTAACAAAAGGTATTTCCACTGAAAGGAGAAACTAAATGTGAGATATTTCTGAATATCATCATATGTTCTCACATTTAGCATGTACAATAAATGGAAATAACTATAATGTAACAAAAGGTATTTCCACTAAAAGGAGAAACTAAATGTGAGATATTTCTAAGTTTCTCCATTTAGTGGAAATATCTTTTATTGTATCTAGTTGTTCCCATTTATTGGACATGCTAAATGTGAGATCATATGATAATCTTTAATTCTCCATTTAGTGGAAATATCTTTTATTGTATCTAGTTGTTCCCATTTATTGGACATGCTAAATGTGAGATCATATGATAATCTTCAATTTATTCTGAGTTTGCCAGACTGAATCCACAAGAAGTTGGAAAGCCCTGAGAAAGCCATTTAATTTTATCTTCATTCAGCTACTCCGGGTCTAACCAAGTTATGTGAAACTTAAATGTATGACATAAAATCTTTGTGACAATCCAGCTTACAACAACCAGTGGGAGCATTTGGTGCTTCATGATCAGTGAGAAAATACAAAGGTATCTCAAAAGAGATGTGAAACATCTCTTCCCTTGGAATACGAAAATATTTAGGGTACTGCTGATGGAATATCGATGTGAAACCAATTATTTTGACTAGTGGATCAACTGTGACAGCTTCCCTCTCAGTGTAGTTGCCAAATATTTCAGCCATATCAAAGTTGTATATCATGTTATCCAGAGTAGCGCATTTTTTTAGGAGATCAAAGCCTGTACAGGGCCCAAAAATTTCTCTTTCTAGGGAAGATTTGGATAACATCTCTCTCCCCTTTCACCGACATTCTTATTGATTTCTTGCTTACCTATCCTAAAATCTCCACTGGTCTTGAGGAAGCCAAAACCAACCCAAAAGATTCTTGCAGCTCGACCAGTTCAATCACAATTTAAATGGATTTTTAAATATCATATTGTGAATCAAAGCATTATAGCTCAACATGCCATCATAAGAATCATAAGTAGCCTATCCTTTATTTTTATCAAAAGATTTTTCCGTTCTATCCCTATCAAAATTATGGAAGTCGGGATCAGGATAAGTCATTGACTTGTTCATCTTCAAACTCTTTTGAGAGACTAAGGTGGGCTTTAGCTTGAAATTTTTCAAACAATAAAGCATTAGAAATTGTCTTTGAGTTCTTGCGAACTCTTTGTTTTTGCAGTTTGTTGTTTTTCTTAGCAAGATTCTCTTACAAGAGAAAGTTTTAGAATAGAATAAATGCTACTGAGCTAAGTTTATTTCTATGTTCTAATGGCTGTCTATGAAAAGTGTCCTTAATGTAGGAGGGTTGAACTATTTTAGTTCATCATCATAGTCATATCTATATTACTTTACAAGCATTAATTCACCAATGGACATGCCTGCACATTCCTCCACTCCAACGGCTAATGCTCCCCCAAACTTTGCACCTCAAAACTCTTCACAATGAACAGATGCAACACCACTCTATATAACAACGAACTTCGCTCTTCCTCCCTGTTAAACATCTCCCCTCCGCACTCTGTTCACAAGGTAATCACAGTTTCTGCTTGCTTTTCCCACACCTTATATTCAACTGCATTTACTCTTTAACGCGCACCTCCCATTCACCCGACATTGCCCTTCCTCCATTTTGTACCCAACTATGACTTCTTCCTCCTGCCTAGCCTAGGTTTAATGCATAATGTATTAGTGTATCTATTATTAGAAATTAAAGCAATTTGGTTTTGTTACCTTCTGTTCTTTAGGAAGTTTTTCTGCCAACATTTACGTGTTTGATGATAATGAATTACTATGTTCTGGATGTGCTCTACACTGCATTTACATCATTTATCAGATGCTCAAGAGTAGAAACCAGAGCATCCATGGGGCAAAATAAACCTGTTACATCATCATTACTTGAAGTAACACAACAATATCAGTAATGCAACATTAGCAGTATGGACATTCTCATATAACCCATATACAACATTAAGGAAAGATAACCTTTTGACAATATGCAAGAAACAAGTAAATTGAAGCCAATTACCCTCTATTGGAATCATAATTAACGCCTTCAAGTAGATTATCAAAGTCATAGTAGCGTATTCCAGTGATAATTCCATGTGGATTGATAATGTGACTCAGAATAGGTCATTATCCAACTATTCCGAGCAATCAGAAATAACAAAAAACCATGACTAATAGAATGTGATTCCCATTTTCATCATTTGTGGATCATACAAAGGTTGAAGCTTCTATTATGCAGCTATGGTAGACGTGTAACCTCAACCAGAAACATTTGATCGCAACATAGTACTTCACTTTGCGCAAGCAAGCCTACTACAAACCACTTTTGAACATGGTAAATAATATCGACTACTTGAACTTTTTCATATGTTGTGTTTTCTGTATAGAGGCATAATTGAAATTCTTATGCTCCGCAGTTTGATGCCTACATTTTGCCCTGGACATTACTTCTTTGAGTGAAAAATGCTATACTTTAGATATGTTAGAGACTCGGTTGTCGTTGGTGGAGTGAATGCTCTGCTGAATGCAGTAAATAACCTCTGCCAAACAAAATATATCACCTGCCACCATTGAACTCTTGTGAAGCTGTGCACTCATTTTAGTCCACTGCGGACTCATCACAGTAAGCAGCCTCGGAGACTCATTTTAGTCCACTGCGGACTCATCATAGTAAGCAGCCTTGGACAAACCAAGTATATTATTATATATATCATGGTGAAATTCAAAGATGTTTATAAGTGCCATTTGGATTGACTTATGGTTTTATATGACATTTACTAATACACGTTAACGCGGGCCCTTTACATTTTTCACCACTTCTCGCGAACAACCATACACGTGCAATGCTCGTGGAGTGAGTCTAGTATTACTAAAAGTGGGAAGAGTCTAAGTCAAAAGTTAGCTTACGAAAATACCCCTTATCTGTTGATTTATTTTCTTAAAATTATTTTAGGAGATTGATTTTTCATTTAAAATCAATTCCATAACTACACTTCTTTATTTCTTATAACTTGTATTCTAATAATATTCATTAATCTTGTGTCTTTAACTCCCACATTATCATCTTCATAACTCTTCATTTTAATGATCTTTATGATTTCTATGTCTTTTCAAATTCATAACTCCAAATAATATGTTGTAATATTATTAAATCTTTAAATTCAATAGATAATAAATGTAATATTCATTATTTCAAACAAAACAAATTGAAAGTTTAATCCATTGACATTCTTTTTCCAAAAAATATCTGTATGTCTACATTTGTTATTTTATTAGTTTTTGTATTATGAAAGTTATATTATTATTATTATTATTATTATTATTATTATTATCATTATTATTATTATCAGTATTAACTTTGTCGACCAATCAAACAGTCACCATTCAAGGAACAATATAGGAATAGAAGTGATTAGCTGATATTAAAACTAGAGTTCTTATCTCATATTTAATTATCTATTCAATTGTTACTCTTTATATCTTTAACTCTCACACTTTTTATATTCATAACCTCCAAATATTTAATTTTAAATTTTAAGATATCTTTTGATATTTCTCCATTCTTATCTATATAAATCTAATTTTTTTTGTTTCATGTAATCCCTACCCAAGGTTATCCTTTTTTATTTTATAGTTAAAGTAGTGAAGTGCTTACATCATTATTATTTTACTATTTAATTGATGCTTTAGTTGAAAAAATCTATACTAATTCTATATTTCTTTTTTTCATTGATATTATTATGACAACAGTATGTTGTATTTTTTTCTCTTTTTTTTTTGAAAAAAAAATTCTCCCCAGACTTCTTTAATTTGTATTTTTATTTAGGCTAAATTAGTCATTTCTGACTATTGAAAATATGAAATACACATGCAAAATATGTGTTCAAAAACTAGTACAAATAAATAGATGAGCCTATTTACCCCTTTTTTAGGAGCTATAAAGAAAATCTGTATAAGAACACATTTTTTTTAGGTATTCTTATAGTTATTTCTTCAACGAAATAAATTTGAATTCATGAATTTCTTTTAGAATTAGACGTAAGGTGTAAAACTCATTAGTCTATTGTCTGTTTGATTCATTTTTTTTTCTTCTGTTGGTTTTTTAATAAAGTAAAACCAAATCCAAACAACTGTTAAAATGGAGGTTAATAGGTTATTAGGGTTAGGTAATGTTTGGTCGTGAAGATTTAGTAGGGTAGAAAGTTTAGTCGTATCTTTATATCTTATGTTGTCTTTAGCCTTGTTATATATGTGATTACTATCGTATTTGCATACTATCACATGCTTTTCCTTATTAGTCACTCTTTCCATTCCATTTTTCTATCTAGTTTATTCTGCTTGAGGATTTTTGAGATGAGGGTTCCTAGAAAACAACCTTTCTACCTCTATGAGGTAGTGGTAAGGTTTGCGTACATTCTACCCTCCGCACACCCCACTTGTCGAATTCTACTGGGTATGTGCGATTTTTTTAAAAAT
>DF360874.1:25609-35710 GCA_000787875.1 Solanum virginianum | reverse complement strand
AATAAAGGGCAAAGATGCTGATGATAAAAGAATGAAAATGGAAAAACAAGACAAACCTGCCAATACATGAATGTTTGTATAATATTACGCTGCCACCTGAAATTTCATGAATATTAACAGTTAGATGTGAATAGAAATAAAAAATAAGAATGTCGAGCAAGATAACAAGAACCAAACAAGGGCCAGGATAAGTTGACACTTACGATAATAGAGAGACAACCAAGAGAAATCCCAGTCCAATCTCAGCCTGTGAACACATTATGTTGAGAGTAGTTACGTTTGAATCGACCCATACGCAAGCCTCTTCCAAGAACTTCCTGTAGGTTGTCCAGTCAAATTAAGAGATTATTGAATCATCAAAACTACTTCGATGTATCTTTTTTACTTTTTAGTCAGAGTCTCAAAAAGTACAGACAAATGAAAAAAAAACTCCAAAACACCCAACCTATCATCAACAAAATCTGAAGGGGGCAGAGGGTATCAAATTATAACATTCACCAGAGAAATTTACACATAATCACAAATGTACTGAGCTTTCAATGTTTTGACAGGAAAGGAAAAATCACATACAACTAGAAGATTCACCTAGATGACAGCTTCAAGAAGAGATGATATACAATTTCATTTTGTGCAATCACAATTGCAGGTTAGCTACAATTTAGTTTTATCCATAATATATCACATACATTTCATTAATCCACATTAGCAGAAAGAATGAGCTGTTAAAAACCCTACATCACATATTTGTTTGAAACATAAAGATTCCTGTAGTACAGTAATTTGATTATTCAATAGGATTGCTGTACTGCTTTTCTCCTAATCAGGAATATGTGTTGATTTCAAATGATTAGTTAATCCAACCATAAATTTCAAGAAAAACAGCTTTTAATTGCTTTGGTAACACAACAAAACAGTTTAATACCTGTACAAAGAAGATCTGCTGAAGTTACGTCGAAGAAATTTCGCAACATGATCAAGTGATCGGCATAAAACAGGGATCAGAGAAACTGCAAATCATTGGTCATGAGCAAATTATTAATTGATGTTACACAGCTATTATACGTTAAGAAGAATATAGCATCAAAAGAAAAAACACAAACTGGAGTGTAGCTCACATTTCAGGTAAAGATGGGAAGTGACAAAAGTAAGACAGTAAATGAAGAAGATGAAATCCTTTGTCACAATCACGGACTGCAACCAAACTTGCACTGCTTGTAAATTCCAAGCCCTTGGTTTCTACAAAAAGTTATCAGATCAGTAATAGCCTCATAGCCCAAAGGACAAAAACTGATCCCATGTATGTAGTTCAACAAAAATTATTACCCCATATAATGAGTATAATGAATATAGTGACGAACATGCAGTTCCCAGGAAGGACAGTCGATATGCTCTGTTTGACAGATTTGTAGGTGTAAGCGGAAATATTGAGAGAACTGCCACAACAAAAACCTGCAAGAGAAGTACAAGAAAGCAATTTCAGAACTACTTAAAAAAAGCAATTTAAGAACTATCTAACTAGTTTGTAGTTATATCAATGCAAGAGTATTAAATCCAATCATCAAAGTCTTGTTCAATGAGTCCCCTACTTCAGTTCAAAGGCACAAGAGAACATACCAGGAAACAAGAAGAAAATATAATGAAAAATCAGCCTTAGAGAAGCAAAATGGTGATGGGAGTTTCAATGAACCTAGACCCACAAGTTTCCGAGAGGTCTTAGCATAGAAGTTTGATGGCATGTGCCAAAATTATACAACAGACCACAAAAGACATCTTTTTTTTGTGTATGGTGGTGGGAGCAGAAAGAGTTGATGCACCATGAAATCTAAGATAACCAGGGAATGAGGCAAAAGTCTTGTTTAGGAAATCTGACACAGACATGTACACAGGTCAAGCTTCTTTCATCGACCAAGACATTGAGTCACCAGAATAACTTGAACCATTACTTTATTCTTGACATACACAGTGGCCTCAAGAAATGAAAGGTTGTGATGCGAAGTTGCCTCTAATTGATAATAAAAACAATTTTTCCTTACAATTGTTCTGTTTTTCTTTTTCAATTTTACTACTCCGCAGATCCCAAATAACAAATCAATTGAAAACAGGCCTGAAGAAAAGCCTTAGGGAAGAAATATCCTATGATGAAATTTTTCTATAGACATCCATACTTATAAATAAGGCATCCAGAAGTACAAAAAGTTGGCATATGTAGGAACAAGAGACAGTACTAGTTGAAAGGAATGAAGATCCTATACATGTTATATATACTCCACCTTTCCCTTATTGCTACTAACAATAAATTGATCTTCTGTGGTAAAGCAAAAACCTGGATATTCTAACTCAAACATGATTTTCTACAACATTATTGTATTTAAGTTATAAAGAAAATCTCCACGTCTCCCACCACTAATGTGAATATACAGTACCCAAGCATTTACTGAAAATTGTATAGTTTGTCGGTCCCATCGAGGTGATGTTGGACTTGAAGTTGGGGTTGTTGACGTGCCTGAAGTTCTACTAGCTTGACCTACACAAGAAAATATATAAATTGCATTTAAATGAACCAAAGATTTATATCTGAAGTAAAGAATTTCTCCACAAGGGCGGCACTTCTGACTTATTGGAAATTCGATGAAATTCATACCAGAGTAACGCTGTCTTGGTTGGTTATTAGAAGTTGTGGACGACGATGATGATGATGATGGTTGTGCAGCTGATGATCTTGCGGATTGGGACGAACTGCTGGTAGTCATTGGCTCAACCACTAGACCAGGGTCCTGCAAATATGGATATACCGTCAAACAAACCAAAGCACCAACACAATCTCCCAACATCAACATAAAAATCTAAAGATGTGTCCCACTGCAAATATCTGAAATGGTATTTTTAAGTACAACAAAGCTCAAGGATCCATCAAAAATGCAGAAGTGCTACTTCAAGAACTTGAACTGACTCCCCACTCTTATCATTATTGTGTATTAAAAATCTCGTTATGGTATCAGTCTACGTTGCTAGGAGCCTAGGCGTATTCACACACTATTATGTGACAGAATGTTAGGAGCCTCTCTTCTGATTTTCATCTGTTCCCCAAGGAAATGGGAGGATGAGACATTAAGCAAGTGAAATAAGGTATCATCCAAAAATAATCTCAATCAATAGACAACTAAATATCTAAGCTATTAAATTATCCAAAAGAGAAGACAGTACTATACCTCAGGATAAGTGACAAAAACAGTTAAAAACAGAGACGAATAACACTAGTGGGCAAAAGAGAAAAACAAAGTAGAAGCTGGAGAGAAGGGGGAACGCAGAATTGAGATTCTCCTCTGAAATTTTAAAAAGCCAAAATCTCTGGAAGTGCATGTACTTAATGATACAATGAAAGTAGGAAATAAGATGAGAATAAGTTTGGAATATAGCAAAAGATACAGACAACGAGGACGACAACGAAGTGCAGTACACATATTCAACAACTAAATAGAAAAAGATTATTATTCCAGACTAACGTACAAAAATATTAGGAAAAAGATCCCATGAGATAAGAAAACCTGCATGAATTTCATGACGCGCCACATCATGAAGTGCAACAACTTACAGAGTGGAGTTTGACAAAACTAAAACAGTCTTTTTTTGAAACAAAAAACTACTAAAAATCTCATCTTCATTTAGAAGACAGACATACTTAAACAATCCACTCCACAAAGAAAAAAGATGGTACTTTTTGGAAAATAGTACAGATATTTCAGTGCAAAGGCCCTGAAAATTTGTATGTAATCAACTCAAAGTTACAAGCTAATACCATAAAATTCATCAATAGTGCACCTTTCAAACAATTAATCAATCAACTTCGCTTCAACTTGGAAAACGAACTATAAGCCACTGAATACCTAAAACTATTTGCCCCAGAAAACCCAATCCCCAAATTTCTTTAAAAAAAACCTTTGTTACATCGAATTAAGAAAAATTTAGAAGAGCCTTATTACACTTCGGCTTCAAAACATAAAACTCGACTCCCAACATAGTATTTATAAACAACACTAAAATCGAGATTAAAAACATTACTAAAGACTTCTAAATTAACTAACAAGACATATCGAGTAGTAAACAAAGCTCCCGCTAAACCCCATCCCAAAATCCAACAATTTTGAAATTACCAATCAACAACTATCAACTTGGACCCAATCACAAATTAGTTAAAGCAGAAGAATACTGACGATGTATCGCTGGTAGAACTTGCGCTTGAAATGGTCAACAACGTCAGAACGGGAAGCCATATGAGGAGGAATGAGTATATTGGACCAATAATCAGCCCATCTTGGATCATTCTCATAGTCATACGCCGCAGCTGCTGCACTCTTCAATTTCTGTTGATCTTCTTCTCCTCCTCCCATTACTAGTCCAGTATAGTGAGCCCTCGGATCTCTCGGTAGGAGTTAACACGACGTCGCTAGTGGTTCAAGATGACAGGGTATCTGCCCTATCAAAACACATATATATTAATAACAAAATAAATTGCGTCATATATATATATATATATATATATATATATATATCAATTTTTTAATATCAATTTTTATGATGCAAATAGATTTTTTGTATGCATTTTCAAATTTTAGAAGCAACAAAAGAAATATAATCAAATTACTTTGAAAATATTAAATTAAGAAACCCACAAGTTTTTGTAGCGGGTCTCATATAATAATGGTAAAGAAGTAGGCAACTCGCAAAATAATTTATCAGGGCTAAATATTATTAAATTATAATTGAAGCAGCCGAAAAAATATAATCAGACTGCTTTGAAAATATTAAATTAAGAAACTCACAAAAAATAATTTATCATTGCTAACATTGCAAAATCATAATTGAAACAGCTGGAGAAATATAATGAAACTGCTTTTAAAATATTAAATTAATAAACACGCAAATTATTTTTGTAGGTCTCAAAACCTCACAAAAATAATTTATTAGAGTCACGAAAAATAATTTGTCAGAGTTAATATTGTAAAATCATAATTAAAGCAACCGAAGAAATATAATCAAACTGCTTTGGAAATTTTAAATTAAGAAATTCACAAAAATAAATAATCGAGCTGCTTTGAAAATATTATATTCAGAAACTCACAAAAATATTTTATAGTGGCTAATATTGTAAAATCATAATTGAAGCAATATCGTAAAATCAGAATTGTAGCAGCGGAAGAAATGTAATGAAGCTGCTTTGAAAATATTAAATTAATGAACTCACAAATTATTTTTGCGAGTCCCATATAATAGCGGCAAAGAAGCAGGTCGGTCAAGCAGACATGTTGAGGGAGAGGCGCTTGCGTGAGCTGCTTTATTCGCACTTATTTAGTAAGTAATACATATACTAGTTTCTCATCACGTGTGTTGTACGTGACATTAAATTATATAATATATGACTTGTAAATAAGAGTCGATCTAATTAGAGTAAATAAATATAATGAAAGAGTAGTTAAAGTACAAGTTTCAATGAATGGTTGATGTTGCTCGTTATATGAGTTACTTATTCGTGGATTTTAAGATGATTGAATTTCATCTGAACCTGTTAAAATACATAAAACAAATATGAAATGATGTGACTTGACATATGTGCCTTTCTTCACTCTTTATAAGGTGCATACCTCATTTTTACCTTTTGTATGTACTACTCCACCTTATTTTATGTGACACAATTTGACTTGGCATAATGTTTAAGGAAAAATAAATTTTTTTAAATTTTGAGGTATAAAATAATCCTTAAATATTTCTATGGTTGTAAATCCTTTCATTAAGACTAAAGTGTTCTCTAGTTATAGATTCTTGTAGTCAAACCCTGTATTCCCTGTGGTTTCGACCCTAACCTCGGTTAGGTTAATTGCTGACAGTGACTGCTTTCTTATTGGAGTGTGAACATTAGTCAAAAGTTATGGCGCCATTGCCAGGGAATACGACTACGTTTTGACTTTGATTTCAATATTAGTTAGTTTGAGTATTTATTTTTAGAATCTCTTGTATTTTACTTTTGTTTTTATTTTTGTTATTTGATTTTAATTGCAGGGTGTTCTAGGTTGTATGTCCAACACAAAGAGTCAAGGCAATCCCTTAGCTCCGATCAATTTGGAGATCCATTGACTCTTTAGAAGAATGATTCAAGTCAATGATGATATCGCGGTTGAGGAGAAAACGAATATGAATGATGATATGGGGAGAGAGGAGAATCCACCACCAAGGGATAACATGCCACAACTTAGGGACTTCAACGAGAACGCTTGTGGATGGAATCAATATCGTTTGAACCCTATGGCTATGGATGTTACTGGTGCTATAGTATTGCCTCCATTACCGGCGGACGCTAAGTTCTCGGTGTCGAGTGGATTACTTCAAATGCTCTAAAACCGTGGATTATTCACAGGGCTACCTTCAGAGGATCCCACCATCATCTCCATAATGTGGTGTTTTTCTGCAAAAGTGTCATGGGGATACAAAATCTTTCTCTTGATGCCGTTGGTTTGTGGGTGTTTCCATTGTCACTGACTGAAAATGTAACGGTGTGGTTGTCTGAGCTTACTCCGGGTACAATATCAAGTTGGCCAGAGCTTCAGAGAATGTTTCTTGAAAGATATTTCCCAAGAAGTTGAAGCTCAAGGATCAAATAAACAACTTTGAGCAATTACAGGGTGAATCTATTAGCACAACATAGGAGAGATTTACCAAATGCTTGAGAATGGTTCCCGATCACAAGATTGTTGATGATGCCTTGGTTGAGATTTTCTATCGGGCACTTGATGAGAATAGTCAAGCTTGCGCCGACACAATCATGCTTGGTCTTGAAGCAAAACCAAGCAAGTATCAAAGCGATCACTCACCAACCTCCTTAGGCTCCCATCTATGAAGATCCATTCTTTCATGAAGATGCTTGTTTTGCGAGTAATCAAGCGGCGGATTTTTAGAATAACCCCCAAGGGTCCAACTCGGACTATTGGAGGCAAGGTTCAGAGAATCAAGGTGATGACAATTAAGCAACTAGAACAACAATTTGGGCAAGTTTCTCCGTAGTTAAACCAATGCCAAAAGGTCACCTTATCAAGCAACACAGTTCGAAATCCTAAAATCGGATCATCCATATAATATACAAAAAGAAACTCCAGATATTTGAGATCTTTCTCTTAGCCTTTGTTTGGCAAGGTGCTGTAAATTTTCGATGAGATCCTTAATAATATCCTAGAAAATTCATGATTTATTCTAGAAAAAAATTATAAAATAAATAAAATCAGATAAGCTTTACCGTTTGAAATCTCGATTCAAAATGGCATTGTATGGCAATGATGACTCGGGGTGGCAAAAGCACCGTTGATCCTCCTACGCCAATGGTTGGAGATGGAAGCCGCAGAAAGAGGGTAAACTAGGAGATCGAGATGCCCAACACAAATGAGCAACCAAAGAAATATAAAACCTTTCCAAGACCCCCATCACCTTTTCCCCAAAGGCTTGGGAAGAGAAAAGAGGAAGGTAATTTTGAACAATTCTTGGCAATGCTTAAGAAGTCGTCAGTGGACTTCCCTTTTGTTGAGGCTCTTGAGAGGATGTCGGGATAGGCGAAATGGATGAAAGATCTGGTTAAGAAGAAGCACAAAGTTTAGCCAAGACCTCTCCCAAAATTTTCAACATTACAGTGCCACCACCATGAAGTCTTTGGTGCAGAAGCATGAAGATCCGGGTGCATTCACCTTACCATGGACAGTTGGAGAACTTACATTTGCTAGAGCACTATGTGACTTGGGAGCGAGCATCAATTTGATGCCTCTTTTCTAGGTTGTATGTCCAAATTTGCTAGAGCACTATGTGACTAAGGAGCCAACATCAATTTGATGCCTCTTGCCATATTCAGAAAGCTCAGTTTGGGCAACTTTGTTCCTACAAAGATGCAGTTGTTGATGGCAGACAGAATAGTCAAGAAGTATGTGGGGATATTTTATGATGTGTTGGACAAGGTAGACAAATTTATATTTCCAGCAGATTTTTTATACTTGACTGTGAGGTTGATTTTGCAGTTCTTATCATCTTGGGAGGCCCTTCTTAGCCACAAGGAGAGCATTGGTTGATATGGAGAAGAATCTGTTTACCTTCAGGTTTGGTGAAGAGGCAATTGTGTTTCAAGTGGACCAACCAAATAGAAGGAGTTGTGAGTTTCAGGTTGTCTTAATGATTGACATGAGTGAGGATGATGAAGTGGAGATCCCGGTTGAGTTGAGGTTGGGAGTTGAACCTTTGGTAGCTGTGTTGATGAATTTCGATGGTGACAGCATTCTTGATTATGAGGAAATGGTGAATGCTTTTGGGGTGTCATTTGGGCCTAGGCGACAGGCTAGGTTAGAGTTAGACTTGTGCAATAGGGAAATGCCACCGACAAAGCCTTTTGTAGAAGTCACACCAGAGTTAGAATTAAAAGTATTACCAAAGCATCTGAAATATGCATACTTGGGAGAAAATAGTACATTGCCTATCATAATTGTAGCTGACTCAAATAAAGCCCAAACAAAGACCCTCGTCTCCATTCTCAAGCAATTCAAAAGGGCCATCGAGTGGACAATTGCAGACATCATTGGCATACCTCCTGGAATATGTACTCATAAGATTCAACTGGTCAAGGATTACAAGCCCAATATCGAGCATCAAAGATGGTTGAACCCCCCAATGCAAGAGGTTATGCAGAAAGAAACCATCAAGTGGTTAGATGTAGGACTAATCTATCCAATCGCCGATAGTGAATGGGTTAGTCCAGTGCAGTGTGTTCCAAAAAAAGGAGGTATCACAGTGGTGCCTAATGCAAAGAATGAGTTGATTCCTATAAGACCGGTCACTGGGTGGAGAGTATGTATGGATTACAGAAAACTCAATGCTTCTACGAGAAAGATCATTTCCCTATGCCTTTCATGGATCAAATGCTTGACAGACTGGTAGAAAAGGGATGGTATTATTTTCTTTACGGATATTTCGGGTATAATCAAATTATTATTGCACCCAAGGATCAACAGAAGACAACTTTCACATGCCCATATGGTACCTTTGTATTTAAGAGAATGCCTTTTGGATTATGTAAGCTCCAACCACGTTTCAAAGATGCATAATGTGTATTTTCTCAGATATGGTTGAAAGCACTATTGAGGTGTTCATGGATGATTTCAGTATTGTTGGCCAGTCTTTTGAAGAATACTTGTTACATTTGCATGATGTGTTGCATAGGTGTGTTTAAAGCCATTTGGTCTTGAACTGGGAGAAATGTCATTTTATGATCAAAGAAGGCATAATGCTTGGTCATAAAATTTTAGGCAAGGGAATCAAGGTGGATAAAGCAAACATTGAGGTTATCGAGAAACTGCCACCACTAATTTCAGTGAAAGGTATCAGGTTTCTAGGCCACGCAAGATTCTACCATCGCTTCACAAAGGACTTCTCCAAGATCTCACAACTCTTGTGCAAATTGTTGAAGAAAGATGTCAAGTTTGTATTTGATGATGCGTACATGCAAGCTTTCGAAGAATTGAAAAGAAGGTTGACTTCGGCATACATTATTATGGCTCCAGATTAGTCACAACCATTTGAGCTAATATGTGATGCAAGTGGGTTTGAGCTAGGTGTGGTGTTGGGGCAGCGAAGGGAGGGAATTCTGCATCCAATCAATTATGCTAGCAAAGCACTAAATGTGGCCCAGAAAAATTATACAGTCACTAAACAAGAATTGCTTGCATTAGTCTTTACCTTTGAAAAATTTCATTCCTACTTGTTGGGAGCTAAGGTGATCGTGCACATAGACCATGCAACGCTCAAATATCTGATGGCTAAAAAGGATGCAAAACTAAGACTGATCAAATGGGTACTCCTCTCGCAAGAATTCAGTTTTGATCTTATCGACAGAAAGGGGTTAGAAACTCAGGTAGCTGATCACCTTACTACATTGAAAGATGGAGCTATGGTAAAGTTTGATGATAGACTTGACATCAATGATTCATTCCATGATGATAGAGTTTTGGCGGCCTCACATGACTTTATACCCTGGTTTGCTGACTATGCCAACTGCTTGGTGAGTGATATAGTGCCTCCTGA
>DF360874.1:9838-25561 GCA_000787875.1 Solanum virginianum | reverse complement strand
CCAACTGCTTGGTGAGTGATATAGTGCCGCCTGATCTGAACACCCATCAGCGTCGCAAATTTATGCATGACGTAAAGAAGTTCTTCTGGGATGAGCCATATTTATTTTTTATGTGGATGGGATCATCCATAGATGTGTGCCAGAAGTGGAAATGATGAGTATTCTTGAAGTATATCACTCTTCATTGGTCGGTAGTCATCACAGTGGAGCTCGAACTACTTATAAGGTGTTACAGTGTAGCTACTATTGGCTGTCTATACATCAAGATGCCCATGATTATGTCAAGTCATGTGATAGATGCCAAAGAGAGGGTGGGTTCTCGCGAAGGCACAAACTCCCTCTAAATCCTCTTTTGGTGATAGAACTATTCAATGTTTGGGGCATTGATTTTATGGGACCCTTTGTTAGCTCTCATAGTAATAAATATATTTTGGTTGCAGTTGATTATGTCTCTAAATAGGTAGAGGCCATAGCCTTACCAAATAATGAGGGCAAGAGTGTTACCGGGTTTCTTTGAAGAAATAATTTTTTTCCAGGTTCGGTACGCCTCAAGCAATTATCAGTGACGGAGGTTCTCATTTTTGCAACCAACCATTCAAAGCTCTCCTTGAAAGATATGGTGTGAAGCACCAAGTGGCAACCCCATACCATCCCCAAACAAGTGGGCAAGTAGAAGTGTCAAATAGGGAAATAAAGCAAATCCTATCCAAAATGGTGAATGTAAATTGCACTGACTGGTCAAGAAAGTTGGATGATGCTTTATGGGCCTACCGTACTGCTTTTAAAACCCCAATCAGAATGTTCCCTTATCAACTTATGTTCGGAAAAGCCTGTCACCTACCGGTTGAACTTGAGCACAAGGCACTATGGACACTAAAGAAGCTGAATCTAGACTGGAATGAAGCAACAACATTTAGATTGATGCAAGTAAATGAACTAGATGAGTTTAGGCTGTGAGCATATAAGAGATCTGCATTGTACAAGCAAAGGATAAAAGTTCAGCATGATCGCAGAATTGAGAACCGCCAATTTGCTCCAGGAGACATAGTGTTGCTTTATTACTCTATGTTGAAGTGGTTTCTTGGGAAACTCAGATCCAAGTGGATGGGACCTTTCAGGGTGGTACACATTTTTAGTTATGGGGCCATCGAGTTAGAAAGCATGGATGGTAAAATATTCAAGGTCAACGTCCAGAGAGTCAAATTGTACATGGGTGACATGGAAGAAATCAAGATAGTGGAAGATTGGGACCTTGAAGAGGCATGAGCACAAAAGTTTCCTGTCGTGCTGCGATAATAAATCAGGCGCTACTTGGGAGGCAACCCAACGTATGCCTCTTGTACCTCTTTTATGTGTCTTTACTTTGAGAACAAAGTATTCTATTTTGGTGGGGTGTGGAAAGTTATGGATTAAGGTGAAGTTTAAGTAGCCTCGAGTCCATAACTTCCCCTATTTTTGATCCCCAAGGTTTTCTAGCCATGATTCTTTTTCCTTGTGGATATTTAATTTCCTGTTGAACTGGCATGTTTAGGTAATGTAGATAATGTGTAAATTCATAATAGTGTTATCTGTTGGCATATATATAGTCTTTAAATGATTTTTGAATGATTTGAAAAATTGGGTACCCTCAAAATTTTTGAGATTGTGGTTATTGATGCATTCATACATTTTGAGTATCTGGCAATGTTGGTTTTGATAATGTGAAGGTAAGCCAAGGTTTGAAGCAAGACCTATGAGTCTATACTTGGTTATGGGTGCAATCCCATGTGTGTTGTGAGCTTATTTTGCTGCATTTATGCATTATGTATGGATTCATAACTTGCCTTGTTACTTTAAAATTGGTTTAGTGATGTGGTTGATTTGGAATGACCTACCAAATAAGTAAGTGAATCCCTTGTTCTAAATTTTTGAGCTTTACTAGCTTAACCTTATTTGATGAAATACCTTGATATTGGCCCTGGTCTATCCTTGAACACGTGAACCTTAATTGAGGCTAAAAGTCTAAGTTGAGAGTGGCTACAAATTGTGGCCCTAGTTTGGGGAATAGATATTTTGTACTTTACCTCAGGCTAAAAGCCTAAGTTAAGGGTGACCTTTATTGTGTTAAAGTAATAACAATAATGTAGTTAGTTGGGAAATAAAGAAAGAAATGAAAAATCATGAGCCCAGTGAAGAAAAAGAAAAGAAAAGTGCCTTGAGTTGAGAAAAAGTAGCAAGAATTGAGTTCAGAAATAAGGCACAACTGAAAATAGAAAGAAAGCACTCGGGAAAAGTTTGAAGCAGGAGAATAAGGGTGGATTTAATGAAAAAGGTTGGGTTATGAAATCAAAAGTGTTGGTAAACATGGTTTAAGGATAACTTTTAGTCACTACTTGCCTAAAATGTCATACCAAAGCACCCTGAACCTATGTTACAAGCCCTTAAGTCCTAAAGTGATCCAAATCCACTTTGTCACCAAGCCAAAAGATAAGTATATAGGGAAGCCTATGGTGTTAGTCACTGTGTATAAATTTCAATTGTGAGAGTGAGAATGTTTTCCTCAATCCCTAAATTCTAAATACTTCTTGAGTGAGTAAGAAGGACTTCTTTTATTTAAGGGCATTTATACTACTTGATTAGCATATGGCTATACCAGTGATTATGAATGGTTGATGCTCCTTAGCTTATCACAGTTGGGTTGCCAGATTTATCATCATGTTTTTGTCATGCTTAGAAGTTTTGCAATCTTGTTTTAAAATGATAGTTGGGTTGGGTACTTGGATTAAAGTGAATGATGTATATGCCATTAGTATAGCTGCTATGTGTTTCCCATTGTCTGCGTAATTTGAGTCATCGCTTGAGGACAAGTAACAATTCTAAGTTGAGGGTGTTGATGTGCTATTAAAATACTGCACATTTGATGCCTAAAATAAGAAATTTTGTGAGTTCTTAATGCGACGTTTATGGTTTTTATGTGATTTTGTGTTGTTCTTACAGAAGAGTTAGGTTGGTATGATTTTGGAGGAAAATTACAGATTTTGCTAAAGCATAAGACATACGAGTTCACCTACGAGTCATAGCCCAAGCTATGAGTCGTAGGGTGTTATCGTAGCAAGAAACAAAGACCAAAAATCAGAAATCTGCTAAGTAGAGGTCAATCCTATGAGGTCATCCTACGAATTGTAGACTTACGACTCATATAGGTGTACTCATAGCAAGAAACAAAGAGCCCAAACTTTGGATCAACAACTAAAGGCCTAGACTATAAAAGGAGCATATGAGTCGTAACCCAAGCTATGACTCATACCAGTGGATCGTACCAGTTGAGTCCAAGATGCCAAGAACCTGATATGAGACCCCAATTACGACTCGTAGGACACCCTATTAGTCGTACCTGTGAGGCATACCAGCTGCTAACTGTCTTTTCTATGTAATTTTTAAGGTTATTTTGTAAACACTATAAATACTTTAAGTTAGGTTTTGAAGAGAGGGGAATTCAAAATTGAGAATAGAAAATCATCTTTGAATATACTCTCAAGAATATTTTAGGGTTTTAGCTTAGTTTATCATTATCTCTTGGAAAACCCACTTTTGGGGATTGCAAATCTTGCCTTGTACTCATTGTCAATCTATCAAGCTTTTGGTTTGCAATTGGTGTTGTCTTTTATCATCATTGCTTTGGGTAAAATTCTCAATCATGTCTTATATTTGTATTTTTGTTGGTTTTGCCTTAGCCATGAGTAGCTAAGCATCCACAACTTGGGGTTGTGAGAACCATGGGTAGTTGACTTAAGATTGGGGTTTTGTATGTATTGTCTATTTCCCTTCATTATAATTGTTGTTTGGTGGTGGCCAACACCTGAATCTCCGATTGTGGTTACGTTACTTACGGTCATTGAGTTAACGAACCATGGGGAACACAATTCCTAAGTTATCCCTAAAATTGAGTATTTTCTCACATCGTAGTGTAGTGTTTATTTTTGTTTTTGTTCTTGAATCACAAACCCCCCCGATATTTACAGACTCTAGTTATAGATACTTGAAATGATTGATAGTGAATTCTTGTAGTCAAACCCTAAATTTCTATGGATTTGACCCTAACCTCGGTTAGGTTAATTACTGACAGCGATTGCTTTCTTATTAGAGCGTGAACATCAGTCAGTAATCAATCATGGGCCTCGCCTCAACAATCACATAAATTTGGGTCCTCGACTCTATGTCGGAATGTGGCACCTGCTCCAAAATATACATGCGAAACAGTGGGACGTATCCCCCCGCAGGAGAAAGAATCCCCCTCGCATATCAAGTTTGTCTCAACTCAGAATATTAATCACGGGGCCTCATCCCAAATGTAATCAACGGGGTCCTCGAACCAAAATATCAATCACTGGGGCCTAGCCCTAAAAGTGTAGTTAACGGGGCCCCAAGCCCAAAGTAATGACAATTGCTCGGACCTTTTTAGAATTGACACTACGGTCTCAGACACTCGAACGGACCATCGGAGACTAGGACCATGGGGAGCGTCACCCGGGTCTAGACACTCGGACGTAACCATAGAAGACTTGAACAATAGGGTGTGCTATCTAGGTATCAGAGTGTAACATCAGAAAAATCTCCTTCTCTCCCTAACCGGATCTGGATCCCCTAATCATATCATCTCTACTAAGTCACAATAAACAACACATTCCCAAGGTATGAAAGGAACTCAGAGTAGCAGCTAACCTCAGTATAACAGTGTGTAAACCTCAATAATCGAAATAGAATCGGGCTCAGTAGGCAACCATGCTACAGTCTAGCTCACTACAGATAATGAAAATAAAAGTGCGGTAGTAACAGAGGTATCATAGGTGCCCCCAATAGATAGGCCCAACAAAATCATAGTATGCTTGTAATCAAGTCACGGTATGACATAGAATCAATGCACAGTCTCTCAGTCTGCATATCTCCGTAGCAACAGGCAAACACACACTCATATAGGTGCACTATACCCGTGCTTAGAACATGGTGTGTTTCTCCAGTCACTAACCAGTGGCACAGGTACATAGTAGATAAAAATAGTATATAGGATCATATAGACTATAGGGCAATAAAAAATCATGTTTAATCAAGAAATTCTACCAGAAGTACTCAGAATAGATATAGATAACCGCGACCACATCATGTATATACATACCAACCATATATAGATACTAGATTCAGCGCACATAGTAGCATGCAATCACAGGTCAATAGCTAGTATATTCCAGTAGCCTTAGACCACACACATATAAGTAAGAGTGAAGCTCAGTATACATACCTATCACACGTTCACAGCTCTAACCAACCCCTTTCAGGTCCTTTTGTAGTCATATAATGTAAGAACTCAGGTAATATAGCAACTACAACCAACACAGCTCTCAATACAACAACTACCGTCCTATAACATTATATATATATATATATATATATATATATATACACAACATATAACTTACATCTAGTCATATACAATATATACTCCACAACTCCATCCACAAACAACACCTTTCTACACATTCCAACTCAAATATGCAAACATTTTAACTCAGTTTAGAGTTTAAGAAAAGCCTAGCCTACTTGAAAGGCAAATCCACGCGCTCCAGATCAGTCCAGACGATTTTTACCCTGTCTGACCACCTCCAAATGCCTCTCAACTATCAAAATATAAATCATAGTATAGTTATGACTGTTTTGGCTATTATATCCCAAGAAATAGGGAGAGATAGGTCGATTGCGACTAAAATAGGAAAAAGTGGGGTCCACATCCAAAATACCAAACCAACCCTCATAAAATTATTCTTACATCATCCCGAGTCTATAGCAAAAAATTAAGGTCAAAACGAGGCTCAATGTAATAAAAAACAATCCAACAACTAATAACACTTCTTATCGGAAAATAATATATATGTATAACAGCTTCCCAGCCAGATTTCTTAAAAATATAGTTAAATTAGTAAAATCTGAAATGTCATAATGTAGGTCTCAAAATGTAGTACAGTTTAGATCCAACTTTTACTTAATTCCGAAGAGAAACAACCGAGATATCATATTTTGAATTTTCCCAAAAAACCATCACATAAATAACAGCAAAAAAAATTGTTTCTTTATACCAAACGGGGTGCTATCAATTAATTTTGACATTACTATAGCGTGCGGCTGGCAAAAACACACAGAATAGACCCAAATTTTACCAAAATCCAATTCAAAATGAATAAGAAATCACATGTAAAATTTTCTGACAACATGTTCAATATACAGCAGCAAAACGGCTAAATGTACCTCAAGCGACGTTCTGGAATCAATTTTCACTACTTCCACAATGTTCCTCTCGGCAAATATACAAGTTACCCTTTTTGAATCTCTAAAATCGGGTCAAAATTCAAGGAGATATCATTGATCAGAGTTTTGCTTTGTTTGTTCGCGATTCTAGAAAAGTTTCTATATATGTATATCCTCAAATAACTCTACCACGTGTCAGGCTCCCAGTGCGCCACATCGGCACCACCTTTAATTTACTCAGCAGTTGCTTAAACAAAATTTTGATGCTCCGACTTCATCCAGAGTCAAAAAAATATAATCCATATATGAAATCTTATTGGAAACGGCATTTCGAACTCAATGGTGTAGTCAAAATTCCCATTATAGGTCATTCTATTCCAATGTAGGTTGCATTTTCCAATATCGAAATCTACTGAAGGAACCAAAACATACCTGAAAGCCTCGAAAATCGAAAGAAAGGTCCTCTTAGTCCAAACTGGACGTTTAAGATCTAACAGTATAGTCAGAATTTTCATTTGGGGCACGCTTCCTAAGGACATCGACTACAACCAAATATTGACCTATTCAAATGGCTGCAAAACTCGATATAATTGCACTTAACATCCTCCTAGCCTAATTTGACTATTTTGGAGCTGATGGAACTATCAGAATTCTACTCCGAGTTCATTTTTTAGGACTTTATCTGAAAATTCATTTTACGGTTATATCTTCTGTTTACTTAAAAACTACATAAATATCAAATAATTCACCCAACAATTGAACAATTGTGTCAATAAGTCACAAATAGCCCAAGATCAATATGTAAACTCTCAAACTGCTAAAATGTTCACAGAATGATAAAATGACCTAGAGGGTTACTACAACATCCCCCACCAATTAGTATCATAACAGAAAAGAAATGCTAAAAACATAGATGAAGACTCGAAAGCCTTTGACTGGTAAGAGGCATCACCAATAGCTAAATGAATAGCTAGTACTCAATAAAGTGTCTGCCGAGGACCTCTGACCCCTACATCTGCATCATAAAATGATGCAGGTCCAAAAGACATTAGTATGTGGAATATATGGTATGTAAAATAGCCAAAATTGAGAACTTAGGATAAGATACTTTACTCAAAGTAAATAAACATGTCTCAAAATAGGATAGCAAAAATAATAAATAAAGTGCATGTTAAAAGTAAAAACACATACTAAAACTCAGTATGTAAAACTAGTTTACTTCAGCTTGGGGAGTTTCTCTATCTGACAATCATCACTATAAGATTTATGATGATACATCTTGCCCATGCTATCATAGCGGTCCCATACTTTGCCGGGGTAAGGGACGAAACTAGGGGAGTGGATCCATCCTAAAACTAGGCCATCTTAGTGGCAATAAGGAGTTGTACTTTTGGTACAATACTATCCTATGTGAGCTATGTAGTTTATAACTTCAATTTCTAATTACACTCACTCAGGTTATTGCTCAATACTACTCCCAAAATAACTTTTATAATGGTCATAACTTTAAGAGTAAAAGTTCTCAAAATGCCTTATTAATCTTTTGGGACTTAGCGTAACTTTAACTTTACTTAAACTTATCTCAACATGTCTCTTTTCTTTGACTAAAAGTAGTATCATTACAAGTGTCTCAAAAATATAATTCCATTACTCAGCTATCTTGCAAATACAAAGTTTTAAGTACTTCTGAAACTTAATTCAAAACTGTGAACATAATGGTTTTCATAAATTATCTAGGGGTCTTACAATTGCAACATTAACCATGAAACCTTGGCCTAATAACTTAATTTAGTAGTGAAATCACTAAAGGCCATGATTTTTATCAATAAAAATACATGAACAAGTGTTTCAATGAAATTCACCAGTGATGGAGAAAATCTGGTTTCAAATCATAAGCTTGATCTTGGGTAGAGACTAATAGTTAAAGATATTAAAACATATGTAGGATAACTTTTGGAGGGCTTTACATACATGTGGGATGTAGGTTCTTGAAGAAATTTGAAGAGAGTGGTTGAAAGCCCTAGCTTCTACCCTTTTGAAGCTACATTATGAGTTTGGAGAATGCTTGAACGTTATTGATATGATGAATTTTCGTTTTAGGGGGTTTACTTACATGGAAACTGATAAGTTTAGGCTTAAAGGGTCAGAAAGGATGAAATACCCCTCTTTCAAATTGCTGATCGGGTCATCTACGAGTCCCTCTACGGCTCGTAGGGACCCTTCCGTAAATGTTTGAGCAAATTTTGGGGTCTCTGGATCATTTCACGAGCCCAATCTATAGCCCATAGAAGTTTTTACGACCTGTAGATTGGTCCATAAAGTCTGGGACAAAAATTAGGCTTTCAAGATTTTGTCCCTATGAATTAGTAGATGGGCCGTACTAGCGTACTTTAATTTATAGCCCATGAAGAGTTTTCATAGATACACTCTGCATCTGGCAGTCTCTATTAAAACAATCATAATTTTTAACTCTGATCCCCAAATGGGTTGAAATCAGTTGCATTGAAAAGTAATCCAATAGGATTTCATTTGGTAGGTATTTTACATCTAATTTTTTGTGTTCTAAGAGTTATGAGTTATGATCACTTAAAGCTGACCTTTTCACAATCTAAAACTAGAAACTCAATTTATAGGAAAGTTTTGAACTCGACTAAGTATTAGAGGTCTCTTATGACACAAATATACTTCCCACATATAAGTGTGAGGCTTGAAACATAGGTACATGTGAGGATAGAGTTATGGGGTGTCACAATATCTCGCTCTTGAGATCATTCATCCTTGAATAAAGATGAAACCGGGGAATACACACATGATTGCTACTCATGGACTAGTTTATCAACAGGAAGCTATCCAGATATCTTATTACTCATATTTAAGGATGTATCTCAATACAATGGTGGAATAAGGAATATTACCTTCATGCTCATCATTGGAAGGCATGAACAGGTGAGGATATCTAGATTTCCTATCTGCCTTAGCTTTCCCTGTGGCTTCCTCGATGAACTGGTTCCTCCATAATACTTTAACATAAGCAATTTCATTGCTCCTCTTGCAAACTTGACAATCTAGTATTTGAACTAGGATCTCTTCGTATGACAAGCTGTCTTTGACTCCAATTCTCTCTATAGGCACAATTAGTAGGGGTCTCCTAAGCACTTCTTAAGCATAGAAATGTGGAATGCTGGATGAATAACAACCAACTCTGGTGGCAATTTCAATTCATACGCCATATTACCAATCCACCTAATAATCTAGTATGGGCTAATATATGGAGGACTGAGCTTCTCCTTTTCCCCAAATCTCATAACTCCCTTCATCGGTAAAACCTTTAGGTACACCCAATCACCTACCTCAAATTCCCAATCTCTCCTTCTAACATTAGTATAAGATTTGTTTCAGCTTTGGGCTGTCTTTAGTCTCTCTTTAATAACTTTCACCTTGACTATAGCCTAATGGACTAAATCAGGCCAAATCAATCCTGCCTCAGCAACTTCAAACCACCCAATCGGCTACCTACACCTCCTCCCATAAAGGGCCTCATACAGTGCCATTTGTATACTAGCTTGGAAACTGTTACTATTGTTAAATTCTATCAAGGGTAGGTGATCATCCCAATTACTTTTAAAGTCTATAACACATGCCCTCAACATACCTCTAAGAGTCTGTATGGTCCACTCTGCTTGCCCATCTGTCTAGGGATAGAAGATTGTATTAAGATTTACCTTGTGGAGGCATATGCTATAACCTTACCTATTTGAATCAATACAAATCCCAAGCCAACTTAGAAGCATTGCAGTACACAACGAAGCCATCAGCTCCCTCGGGTAGGGATAAGACCGCAACTGTAGTCAGCCTAGTTTTTAACTCTTGGAAACTCAAGTGTATTCATCCTCAAAAATTCATGAACCCTGGTGGTATTTGAACCATCATGCTTACAATCTCCTTGTCAACCTCCCTATGTAATGACTGCCTTTACCAAAGTCTGGATGGCTTAGCAGAGCTCAACATTAGTGTTATCCGCATGGGGTTGCTGCTCAACAGGCATAGGTGAACTTCTAGGTCCCTCAAGAATTATTTGATTTGGTTGGTTTGCATTCTGCCTGGCTGGGCATCCTCTACCCCTATTAGGTCTGGCAGTCCTACGTGGATGCATGATCTAAAAAAAATAAGGCATGAATGCATGAACTAGAATGGATTAAACAAAGGTAAACTCTGAAGTATAAAATGGAATAATAACTGATAGTGACACTTCCTATTGCCTTGTAGCTTCTTTATTATGGATGTGGTGTACTTTACACTAATAATACAGACTCTACTAGATATGATTCCGTAGATAGCCTAGGACACTTGAACTCTGTGCTGTGATACAAAGTTTATCACGCCCCGAGTTTACACCTTAGGCTTGGCCACCACCTAAAACCATTTTTGGTCCCAAGCCAACTACTTGGCCTAGCTACTTTAATCAGCAGAAGACTTAAAGAATGAATGGTAGAACTAGATATAATGTTCTACAAAGAAAATAATAGTCTGAATAATCTAAAAAGAGGAAATATCTTAATAACAACTAAAAATGAGAACTGACACTCGCGTCATACAGTCTATGGAACTTCTAACTAGAATACTCTAAAACAACTACCTTGACAAGCCCACTGTAACCATAACTGAAAAGAAATGCTAAAAATATAGATAAAGCCTCCAAAGCCTCTGATTGGTAAGAGGCCTTACCAATAGCTGAATGAATAGCTAGTTCTCAACAGAGCGTCTATGAAGAAACTCTGTCACCTGCGTCTGCATCATAAAATGATGCAGGTCCAAAGGACGTCAGTAT
Organism: Solanum virginianum; assembly: GCA_000787875.1. Lineage (NCBI taxonomy): Eukaryota > Viridiplantae > Streptophyta > Magnoliopsida > Solanales > Solanaceae > Solanum > Solanum virginianum. The sequence goes on along the minus strand of DF360874.1, from coordinate 14,457 downwards.
ATGGAATGTATAGTATGTACAATAGCAAAAATTGAGAACTTAAGATAAGGAACTATACTCAAAGTAACTAAAACATGTCTCAAAATAGGATAGCATAAATAATAAACAAAGTGCATGCTAAAAGTAAAAACATATACTGAAACTCGGTATGTAAAACTAGTTTACTTTAGCTTGGGGAGTTTCTCTAACCGACAACCATCACTATAAGCTTTGTGATAATACAACATCTTGCCCGTGCTGTCAGAGCCATCCCATATTTTTCTAGGGTAAGGGATGAAAACTAGGGGAGTGGATCCATATCTCAGTGGCAAGAAGGAGTTTTACTGTTGGTGCAATCTTATCCTATGCTAGCTACGTAGTTTATAAGTTCAAGTTATTATTACTCTCACTCATATCAGTGCTCAATACTACTCCCAAAATAAGTTTTATAATGCTCATAACTTTATAAGTAAAAGTTCTCAAAATGCCTTTTTAATCTTTTGGGACTTAGCCCAACTTAACTTAACTTAAACTTTTCTCAACTTGTCTCTTTTGTATGATAGAAAGTAGTATCATTACAAATATCTTGAAAACATAATTGTATTACTCAGCTATCTTGAAAATACAAAGCTTTAAGTACTTCTTAAACTTAACTGTATGAACAAAATGGTTTCATGAATTATCTAGGGTTCTAACAATTGCAACCTTAACCATAAAACCTTGAGGTAATAACTTAATTTAGTAGTGAAATCAGTAAAGGCCATAATTTTTATCAAGAAAAATACATGAACAAGTGTTTTGATGAGATTCACTAGTGATGGAGAAAACCTGATCTCAACTTATTAGCTTGATCTTAGGTAGAGACTAGTAGTTAAAGATACTAAAACATATGTAGGATAACTTTTGGAGTGCCTTACATACTTGTGGGACTTATGTTCTTGAAGAAATTTGAAGATAGTGCTTGAAAGCCCTAGCCTTTTCCCTTTTGAAGCACCGTTCTGAGTTTGAAGAGTGTTTGTACATTCATGATATAAAAGAATTATGTTTTAGGGGTTTACTTACATGGAAACTGATAAATTTAGGCTTAAAGAGTGAGAAAGGATGAAATTATCCCTCTTTAAAATGGCTGATTGGGTGACCTACGAGTCCTTCTACGGCCCATAAGGAGCCTTCAGTAAACTTTTAGGCAAATATAGGGACTCTGGATCACTTGCACGAGCCCAATCTATGGCCCATAGAAGTTTCTACGCCCTGTAGATTTATTTATTATCAGTTGAAAAGTATTTTTGAGAAATTTGATATATGTTCTTACTAATTTATCAAATTCTCATTCTGCCTAATTAGCTTGGGGAGCACCAAAAATTAGACTTTCAGGATTTTTTTCCATGAATTAGAAGATGGGTCGTACTTTAATTTGTGGCCCGTAAGGAGGTTTTGTAGATGCGCTCTGCATCTGGCAGTCTCCAGTAAAACAACCATAATTTTTGACTTCAAACTCCAAATGAGGATAAATCAGTTGCGTTGGAAATCTAATCAAAGGGATTTAATTTAGGATCTAATTCTTTGTGTGCTAAGAGTTATGATCATTTAAACTTGACTCTTGCATAATCTAAGACTATAAACTCTATTTATAAGAAAGTTTTGAACTCGACTAAGTACTCGAGGTCTCTTATGACCCTAATATACTTCCCACATATATGAGTGAGGCTTAAAACATAGGTACATGTGAGGATAAAGCTATGGGGTGACACAGTCGGATTACAAGATAAAATACAACAAAGAGATAAAGCACAATAAATAAATTTTACATTGTAACTAAGAGATTACAAGATAAAAATGCTTGTAAAGATGCAGTAATAGCATCCTATCCTTACAAGAAAAGATAAAACATTCGAGCCATTTTACAAAGACTAGCCATTACCAAAATACGCTAAACAAGTCAGATTGCTTCATGTACCTAATAACTGCCTTTTGATGGTTGGTTACAAGAAATAAAGCATGCAATGGACTGAAACACCCCAAACATGACTAAGAATACCCTTATAATTGTATTTACCTTATATATCAAATTGGGGATATTTAAACACCTCTTCATGTAGCTCGGAAAGACCCTATGATGTAGTTTTTTTCAATATCTCAAAATTCGTACAAAATTTCACAAATTCTACTTCATATTCTTGTTCAAAGGGAAAAATTATGTGGGATAATGAATACCTATAAGGTATACTTTGTCCATGCCAAGAAAAATAATTTTTGGTAAAACTTCGCAAAACAGTAGTTGTTCACGACGGATTCATAATGCAGACCTGACACAGACTAGTTCAAAAATTTTTGAGATTTAAAGTTGATTTTACAAATGGATTTACTAGTATGAACATGTCTATGAACTATGTTAAAGCTGTGTAAAGTTGTGATTGTTTTGCTATGTTTTGAGCTATAAATCTTGGATCGATTGTAACATTTGATGAGAGGTTTTGATGTATGTTACTTGAGGGTGTTAGAAGGTGTTGAATAATGGTTTGACAATGGATTTTATTACATGATTTCATCTCTAAATTGTATGGTCTTATACTACCATTGCACACCCTCTAAGTGTTTGATAAAATGTCCTGATATGGTTTCTTGAGAAATTGAAGGTCCAAAGTACAAGATATCATATGATTGACTATATGATGATAAAATGAGCTTATGTTTATGATGTATTCTATATAAAGTGTTGCATTAGACCATGCCCGATCCGTGTGACCTAGTTGAGGCATCAACATCTCAACCACTAGGGTGATGGGTGCTATCATCACTAACCTTGATGAGGGGTTTGTACCTCACACACTAGGTTGATAGGTGATATCATCACTAACTTTGATGAGGGGTTTGTACCTCACACACTTGGGTGATGGGTACTATTATCACTAACCTACCAAGGAGTTTATACTTTGGAAATCTAGCTTGGTTTTTTCTACACATATGATATCATATATAAGCATGAGTTACTTAAGCATGTTTTACTTAAGCATTGATCATGCATGCCATATTGCTATATTATGTCTATATCCTATTGTTATGCATTTAGATCCCGAATTCCTACTGAGCTCATCTTTGAGTGGGAGGTTGTCAAGTGGTAGCAAGGGAGGTAGGTCCATTTCTTCTCATAAGGTACAATTGGTCTCTAAGGGGTTACATTTTATCATCTTGAGAGAATTGAAGGTGTTGAACCTAAGGTTTTTTTGTTTATAGAATTGTCATTAGTGATAGATGGGGCCTTGAATGTCCCTTATTGATGTTTGAATTTGGGGTAGTGTCTTTTGGGTTGACTAATACGCTGGTTATGCCTATAAGTCTCATAAGTAAGATCTTTACTCCCTACTCTATGGGTTCATGGTGGTTTTGGTGATGATAAGATGGTTTATTCCCTAATGAGGTAGTGTATGCGAGTCATTTGAGGGTAGTACTACAAGTATATGGAATGAAGTTGGGTGCTGAATAGGAGAAGTGGGAGTTTGGTTGTAAGAGGTTGCCTTTCTAGGTCGTGTGATATTGGGTGATGGTATTAAGGTGGACCCTAATAAGACGAAGGTGATTAGAGATTAGCCTAGATCTTGACTTCTTTGGGTATTAAGAGCTTCTTGGGTTTAGCGGGCTATTATCGGAGCTTGTGAGTAAGTTCTCTTCTATTGCTCCTTCTATGATTTAGTTGACCCTAAGTAAGGCCTAAGTTGTAACCGACATTTTGAGTAGGGTAATCTGATAGGTCCAGAAGTTACTATCTCTTGTGTTATTCTATTGTGCTAATCGGATTCATGGGTGTCTCAGATGGTTGCGTGAGTTTATAGTGGCTAGGAGAGATCTTTGAGGGTTGCCCCATGTTATCGTTGCATAGAGTCTTGTCTTGGGATCTTGGTTGGACTTAGTTTGATGTGTTGGAGGTCTTGAAGTGGTTTGGCTACTTGCATAGCATGCTTTCAATGAGTGTATAACCTGTAAGGTTATAATATGATAGTTAAGGATAAACAATCTATTTGGTTAACGACAATGGGTTAGTCATTTCTCTAAGATTGATCTTTGGTTCAGGTTTTGTCCCCAAGTGAGCATTATTGATATTGATGGAGTTGTTTGGTTGACTTATGCACTGGTGGTGTTTGTGGGTTTCTTGAATAGGGTCTTAAAACCCTACCTCATATGTTTGTAGTGGTCTCTAGGGATGAGGTATTGATTTTTTTAGAGCTTGTGAATCATTTGGGGGTAGTGTTGCAAGTCTCGGAGGATGAGGGGCTGTTTGCTAAATATGATAGGTGTGCATTGTGGATAGCAAGAAGGTGGTTAGAATTCCTTAAGGATTATGAATATGCGCGCATTATTTTCCCCAGGTAAGGCTAATGTTGCGGTTAGTGCTCTACGTAGCCTAGCATGTGTTGTTGATGGTGGTAAAGATGAGACTAGTGAGGTCCATCGATTGGTTAGATTGGAAGTTAGATTGAGGGAAGTTGATCATGGTGGTGTAGCATTCTTGATAGTTCCAAATCTTCTTGGTTTAAGAGGTCTAGATTAGGCAAGGCCTTGATTCCGCCTCATTAGAGTTGGAAGTTTTGGGTGAGAAGATGATAGAGTGGAGGTTGTCTCCCAAAGGGGAGATGATGGTTATG
>DF360875.1:35506-57283 GCA_000787875.1 Solanum virginianum | reverse complement strand
AAGGGTTGTCTCTTATCCTACACCAGTGCATAGTTTCATTTGAGTTGTTACCTCACACATAGTATTTCCTACCTTACATATTCAGTACATTATCTCATACTAACATCCCTTATAGGGGACTTGCATTTTATGCTGCAGGTGTAGGTGCTAGTAGATCTCCCCAGGATATCCAATTGTTGTCACCAAGCTCCAGGTCGCTTCGAAGCTTTGTGTGTCTAGAGCTTATATTTTTGTATTGTATAGTTAGTCAAGGCGGGGCCTGTCCAGACCCTTATTAGATACTTTGCCTTATCTAGAGTCTTTATAGACTATTTAAATTAAAGTGTGGTCATGTCTCATACTTTAGACAACGTGACCCCAATGGCCTGGCCATATGCATTTTCTTTTGGCTTGTTAATATTGTGTACTTTCTTAAAGGCATGTTGAATGAAGAAATCCCTTATAATATATATAGAAAGTGCAATGCATTTCTTTTTGGCTTGTTATTACTGTTTACTTTCTTAAAGGCATGTTGAATGAAGAAATCCCTTATAATATATATAGAAAGTGCATGGATATAGGTTGGTTCTCCCGAGCCTTATCGGTAAAGGGTGTCAGTCTACCTTAACGGGACTTTGGGCGTGACATGAACTAGCCACGTGGAGGAGGAGGATGATCAACTTGTGCACTAATTCCTATATGGTGATATCATGTAGGCAAGAGTTTCTATTAGTATGTTTGAATGTACTAATTATATAGGATGCAATGCAACAAGAGATATGTGACATATTCGGTATGCATATTTTAAGCAATTAACTATCATATAGCAAGATGACATACATGAGTGATGGTTATAGTAAAGGAATACTTCATATATCATAATAGAAGTGTGAAAATTGACCATACTATGGTGGATTGTTGCACCCTACAACCCATGATGATTGAGGTACAAACACCTCAATAGGTTACCAATGTACAAACCCCATGATAGATTGGAGGATGGTCATACCCTACCTCCTATGGTACCAAGGTACAAACCCCACGATAGCTTAGAGGATGGTCACACCCAACCTCCCATGGTGATTGAGGCATACCTCTGAATTGGCTATGGTCAATTCAACACAATATAGAGAAATACTATATATATACTTTCTTTCTATCATCATCATAACATCATGTACATACTCTTCCTTCATCATCATAACATAAGACATGCATTGAGCCTTCAATTCCTCAAGGAACCATAACCAGACATTTTATCAAACTCTTGGCGGGTGTATAGTCCTAGTTTAAAACCATGTAATTCAAGAGTGAAATTATATAAGAAAATCCATTGTAATATCATCAATCAACACCTTGCAACACCCCTAAGAAATATACATCAAGTCTTACAATAGACCTTGGTTTCATAACTCAAAACATAGCAAAACAGTAACAATTTCATGAGCTTCAACATAGTTAGCAGTGATTTTCATAATAAGATAGACCCAATTATAAATCATAATAAGATGCACTTAAACATCATTTCAAAAACTTTATCATAAGCATAAAATATTATGAACTTATTAATTTAATCATGAACATAGGCAATGACATGGCGTTGAACATAAGACTTAAGATTAAATGAAGGACTTGGATCAATACCTTAGGCTTGAGTGGAGTGGAAAAGGGAAGGATATCGCTTTTCCATGTTCACCTTGGCCTCCCAATTAGCACTCTCAACATGTTAATTCCTCCAAAGGACCTTAATGGATAGCACTTCTTTGTTTCTCAACCTCTTCACTTACCTATCTAACATCTAAACAAGAATGTCTTCATATGTTAAATTATCCTCCACAATACCTACAACATCAAGAGGCACAATAGCATTCGGATCACCCATGCGTTTCCTTAACATGGACATATGAAACACCGGGTGAACCAAATCCATTTCCCTAGGCAATTCCAACTTATAAGCTACCTTGCTAACCCTCCTTATCACCTTATAAGGGCCCATATATCTTAGGCTCAACTTCCTCTTATTACCAAAATGGATCACACCCTTTATTGGTGACACTTTTAAATAAACCCAATCACCAACTTGGAATTCAAGATTCCTTCTCCTCACATCGGCATAAGACTTTTGATGAATTTGTGCTATTTTCAACCTTTTTCTAATCATCTTAACCTTCTCAAGAGCCTCCATAACCAGATCTAGTCCCAATAAAGCTACCTCACCAACCTCAGACCAACCAAGTAATGATCTATAATGTCTCCCATAAAGAGCCTCAAATGGTGCCATACCGATGCTAGAATGATAGCTATTGTTCTAGGCAAATTCAATCAATGGAAATTGATTATCCCAACTACCTTTTAGTTCCAACACACATGCTCTAAGAATATTTTCAAGGGTTTGGATGGTCCTCTTGGTTTGGACATCAGTTAGAGGGTGAAAGGTTGTAGAATGCTTAACTCAAGTACCAAGACCCCTTTGAAAGGACCTCCAAAAGTGTGAAGTGAATTATGCCCCACGATCTAATATAATGGACAAAGGAATCCCATGCAACCTTACCAAGTCATAAATGTATAGCCTTGCATAATCTTCAGCCCCATATTTGGTCATAATAGGTAGAATGTGAGCTAATTTTGTTATCCTATCAACCATAACCCAAATGGAATCAAAACCCTTTCTAGTCTTGGGCAACCTAACCACAAAATCCATATTAATCACCTTCTACTTCCAAGTAGGAATCTCAAGAGTTGTATGGCAAAAACTAGCTGTTGAGTTTGTGAAATTAAATAAGGATGGTAGTAGTCTTTCTTCCACTAGTAACATTGGTGTGGAAGATATTTGTACAAACCATCTTGAAGATCTAGTCTTTGCTTTTTCTTCTCCTATGGGGATGGGTACTAATAACCAACCTAAACATGAAGTAGCTTACTTTGATTTGTGTTGGTCTTTATATTTGGGGTACAGAAAGGTAATTTTAGAGATATATTCAAAGCTATCTGTTACCTGGATTAAGCACCAAATTCAAACATCTTGCGTCAATAGTCAACTTCTTAGTAAGATATATATCATCATCAATTAGATATAAGAGTTTAATTATTGTCACAACTATAGGGAAACTAATTTTCTTGCAGATTCCTTAGCTAAACATAGTAATTCCATCACTTGTCCCAAGTTTTTTTCACTCACAATATGCTTCCTAGAAGGCCTATGATGGGATTGATAAATCTGGTATGGCTAACTTTAGGAGGAGAAAGTTGAATAGAATTAAAGAGCCTCTTTGAAGCATTTTGATCCTATTGTTGTTCCTGATCTTCTCAATGGGTAAGTCTAGGTGTAGTCATAGCTTGTTAGAAGATCTAGGTGTAGTTGTAGGGTTATTATGTAAAGGGAAAGTCTCTCTTATTTATCATTTTCCTAGTATTTTGTATAAAGAGGAGTCCTCTCGTAGGTCCTTAGATGATAGGTTTGTTTTCTTCTTTTATTATTGGGGATGAATTGGCCAACCTTAGAGGGTTGGCCGATTTATGAACCACCATAGGGCGGAGTTATGGTTTATGTCCTCATCTTTTGTACTTTTGCTTATTTTTCTATTTATAATAAAGCTTGGGGTATTGCTCAACCCCTGACTGCCCAAAGGAGTGGGTACCCTTTGGTATAGGTTTGTTCCCTAAAACAACCATCGATGATTGGCCACCACCCCATTTCCAGCTAATTTTTTGGAAGTTTCCGACAACGCTAGGATTTTCCTTCCTCGGTTCCTCCATCAATTTCTAGCACCTTTTTTCGCTTAAATTAGATAGGTTCTTGGTTCCAAACCCTTTTGAATACTGAACATATTGTGATTAAGTTGAAATTAATTGTCGGGCATGGTAATTGGACTAGTAAAGGTGTGAATTCATGTTTGTCATTTTTTGTACTTAAGTTTGAATCATGACTAATAATGTTACCAATACTTGAATATGATTAAAAGCTGGAAAATTATGTTTATGGCCTTGTCTATATGTTTGAATAATGTATATAACAAACATGTCATTTAAATTAAATTGGCTTTGCGCTTGAAAAATCTATATGTGATAGCTTGTGTGTAATTTGATGCTAATTCAATAAAAAAGGGTTGGTTGGCTTGGGAAAATATGGAAAATAATATTTAATGGGGACTATGAATGGAATTACATGTGGGGTGTTGGGTGTTTAATTAAAATCATGTGGGGGTTTTGCGTAACTTGCTTCCATGCTAAATTAACTATTAAAAATGTCGTGTGTGGTCAGTTTTGATAGCCTTAGAAATTCAAGCTTATGGGTTTTTCACTCTACGAGATACGTCTATGGCATGTTAAAATTTCCATGAGTCATAGTTACCCTTCATCTAAAAATCAAAAAATTTGAAGTTTCTGAAAAGCATCAGACGTGACCATCTACGAGCCTAGAATATTCTACAACTCTTAGACCAGTATCGTAGACCTCTGCCTATAAAAACTCAAACACAGGAACACTTCTATTAAATAGTCTTCTACCGGTCATACCTACTCTCATAGATGCAATTCTAGTAAACAAAATATATGAACACTATTCTTACAAGTGCCTTCTATAACTCATAGAAGTGTCTTCGTAGTTCTAGTTGTGGCATAGTTCGAAATGATTTTGCTATTTATCTCTTGACTGGTGGGGCTAACCATTATTTCTAAATATGTATATTTCAGGTACTATGGCCCCAAATCCAAGATGTCATAAGATTAGTGCCTTGCAGTGGAGGCCGAGAAATTAACCCTTGTGGGATCAAAACAACCCAAGGTCAGTGTTTCGATTGAAGATCTTAGCATCTGACATGACCTAGAGGATGAGCATCTAAAGACACAGGTTGCCACAAGACTTGGGCAGACTAAGAACCTGGCAATTATTGTACATTCTCCATGTCTAAGAAGGGAGGCAACAGTTGTAGTAGCTCTATCTATCTGACTCCATCCAGAGAGGAGTTAGTGTCAAAGTCTGACGATGAAATAACGTAGGATTATAGGGTTGGCATCTGACTCCATCCAGAGAGGAGTTAGTGTCAAAGTCTGACGATGAGTTGGAGATGGAGTCCTCTCCTGTACTATCTCAAGCATCACAATTAGCTTTGGACTCTCTATCTAGCTGGTGGTGTGTTGATGGTATGCGAGAGATCTACACAGAGGGCATGTAGAGGAATGAGCAAGCCGAACCAGCTCGCTCTAATTTTGAGGAGCCCTAGATCATCACTTACGGTCAAAATAGTATCCTTAGCCATCAAGACATTATCAACAGATATGGGATCTAATGGCTTTCCATAGCACTTAGGAAGTGGTCCCTAACCATGGTTCATGAGTTCTACACCATCTATGCAGCCAAAATTCTCAACACTCTTCCCAAGGGTAAGAAGCCACTCGCTCAGCCTAGATTGACGAACAATGGCGTGAGGGGCCGGTGGGTGGATATCATCGAGATGGGCATCCACTGTATATTTTTTGGACAAGAGTTCCCAGCCCCAGATCAATGATAGCATATGACTATAGATTGGGCGAAGAGTAGGGATAAGACCCTAATGAGAGACTAGAGTCGCAGGGCCAGTTTGATGAGATAGGTTGTTGAAAAAATTATGAAGAAGGGCCCAAACCCTACCTGTATAGCCACTTCATCTGAGAGTATCGAGAAGGCCTCACTCAGCTTTCGTGCCAAATTCTGGTGGCCTGTTCAAAGATCCCGGATCCAGACGACTCTTCCAAATCATACTTTGACGTCAGACCATGCTATTTTTTATTGCCAACATTTGGGTTAGCTATAAGATTGTTAGTTAGTCTTGATAGCAACCATATATATTTGATTGATGTCAATGCTTGTTCTGATAAGTGAGGATGAATTAAGATGAAAAGCATGATCTAAGAGTCTTTGTTGATAGTATAATCTGTGCCATATGAGTGCAAATTTTCCCTTATTACTTTGACTTAGACTGTAGGTTAGTTGGTTAGGAAGGATATTAGGTTATTATTTATAATAGTCCACTTACCCTATATAACCAACCAAATGTGTAATATATCCCTTGATCCTAATAATTGAGCCTTACATATACCATTTTCTTTGTAAAAACCTAGCCTTATTACATGTAAAATCCTGAAATTTGCCCTGGTCCTTCCTTGAACATTATGCCCCTTGATCGAGGCAAAAAGCCTAAGTTGATGGTGGCTACCAAAAGTGGCCATGGTTCCTAAGTTGGATATTTTGCACCTTGACTTAGGTTAAAAGCCTAAGTTGAGGATGGCTGATGTAAGGGTTAAAATGAAATGAGAGTGAAAACTAGTGATATATGAAAAAGGAGATAGGAATGCGTTATGGGTGAAAAAAGGATAAGTGATGCATAATATGAAAGTTGAAAAGAAAAATGATGTAAAAAAAAAGGCAAAAAGCAGAAAAATGAAGAAAAGGCACATAGAAAAGCTTGAAATAGGAAAAAGGCAGAATGAGGTTAAAAATAACAGTGTTAGTTGGGAAAATGTGCAGAAAAATGCAGTGTTAAGGAGGTCCTTTAGTTACTATGTTCCCAAAACATCATACCAAAGCCCTCTGAGCCTTCGTTACAAGCCAACAAAGTCCTAAAGTGATCCTAACAAGTAGTCAAAGGTCAAAGTCATGAGTATAGGGGCAAGCATATGGTATTGAGCATAGTATTTGAATGTCTTTTGCGAGAGTGAGTGATTTTACATAGTTCGAAGCATCGAATTTGAAATTATCCCCATGAGAGGGATATGGTACTTCTTTCTATGAAATCACTTGCATTGCATTCTTGACATTAGACTAACTCATTTATTGCTACTTATTGATAATTACCTTGCTTATCATTGTTGCACTATCACATATGTTGATCTATGATTGATTTGCTTGATAGCTATCTAATGTGCTTTTAATGTAGTGTGGTATCTATGCTTGAGTTTAATAGGATATATGCCATTGAATTTGGGGCAATGTGTTATAGTACAACTTATATAGATTGACTCCATCGCTTAAGGACAAACAATAATTTTAAGTTGAGGGAGTTGATGTCCTATCAAAATACAACACATTTGATGCTTAAAAACATGGAATTTTATGTTTTCTCAAAGCTAAGTTAGTAGATTTGATATGTTTTTATGTTTGTTTTGTAGGATTATAGGGTTGGCATAATTTTTGGGCTAAGTGTGCAGATTTTGTAAAAGTTGAAGTTCATGAAATCTTTTACAAGCCATAGAGAACTCCAAAAGCCATAGATTTGGTTTTGTACAAAATTCTAATGAAGGGTGATATTCTGAAATTTAATCTATGAACATGTAGATAAGCCATAGAAGATTTTATGAGTCACAGACTTGGTGGTATGCCCTGAGGATCAGAAAGTGGGGAGTTGCTAAAAAGTTGGCAGATGAGACCTTTTATTGGTCATAGAACTTTATATGGCCCAAAGATAGGTGTCATAGATGTCAGCCTCAAAATTGAAGATGAGAACTACGAAGCACCAATAATGGGACGTAAAACATTATACAGCCCATAGAAGTGCCCACCAAGACTATCCACCCTATTGTCCTATTTCATTTTTGTTTTGTATTTTAAAGACTATAAATAGGTTTTTAAGGTTATTTTTCATAAGGAATGTTACAGAACAGTAGAGAGTTTAAGAGAAACAATTGTCAAACATTTTTTATGCATTAAATTCAATCTTGTGATTCTTGGTGAAGAATATGGATTTATTATTCTTAATTCTCTTGTGTAAGTGCTCAATTACGTTATTCAAATTCATGATTCTGAAATCTATACTGATCATGAGTAGCTAAATACACAACTAGGGTTGTGGGAACCATAAAGAACTAACAATGTAAGACTGAATAATTCGTAATTCTTGAAAAGTGTACATGTATGTATTAATAAATTCTCTTTAAATTAAATGTTTTTTAATAATGGCCAATGTTAGAACTCACCTAGTGTTGCTAATTGTATCAAGGTAGTAATGAATAGGAAAAGAGATAGATTAATAAGATTTAATTTATGTTTCTCGTGTAATCATCATAACAGGGCTAAGAGGAGATTGTATTCGACAATAATTAAGGGTAGTAATGTCACACTTCAGGGATGGACCAAATCATGTCGTGCAATTTGCCTCTTACCTGGGACAAAGGTTTTGGTGAATGTAACTTACCATTCTGCCTGCTACACACTATAAAAGAATTCTATTATCTGGTAATACTGATTTAGGGAAGCATGAGTAAAACAATACCCTACTTCTTGTTCATACTAGTTTAACTCTTGTCTTAGTTTAGGATTACTTTTCACAGTTTTCACAAAGCCTCCCCCTCTACTTTTGGTGATATAAGCTAGTTAATCAACCCAAATCATAGTGAATTCTTCTAAGCCCACCGTATTCCCTATGGTATTTGAACCTAACATTGATTAGCTTATATATCTTGATGACAATGTCTTTAGCCTAAAAAAGGAGGAGTAGCTTGAGCGACATCAAGATTTTTGCACTATTGCCAGGGATTATGTCTAGACTTTTCTAATTCAAGTAGTTTGGGAATTAATCCTTATTTCCCTCATTTTACATTCGTTGGTTTTTTTGTTTTATTTCAGGGTACAAGTTTAGTGTTAGCCCAATATGAAAAGTCAAGGCATTCCCTTTACTCCATTTGACCTAGAGATTCAGAGATGACTAAGAAGGATAGCCCAACATAAGGCAAACAATGCCGCAAATGTAGCTCTTAGTTAGAATGAGAATAAGAATGCGAATGATGACAACACACCTACCCTTAAGGAAATTGTTCCACACTCACAAGACTTCAATGCTAAAGCTTATCAGTGGAACCAATATTGGTTATATCTTATGGATATAGAGGTTACTAGAGCAATTGTGTTACTGCCACTACTAGCTGACCAAATGTTTGTGGTCTCGAATGGGTTGCTTTAGAGGCTGCAAACCCATGGATTGTTCGTAGGCCTACCATCAAAGGATCTACATAGTCATCTTCACAATATTGTATGTCTGTAAAAGTGTAATGGGAACACAAAATCTGCCTATAGATGTTGTGGAACTTCGTGTCTTCCCATTATCTCTTACTAGATATGTAGTGTTATGGCTATATAAGCTCCCATAGAGTTCAATCACCAGTTGGGCTGAGTTGTAGAAGGACTTTTTGGAGAGGTACTTCTCGAGACCGAAGAAGCTCAAGTTGACAAATCAAATCAACAACTTTTACCGACTTTGGAGTGACTCAATCAGTACTACATGGGAATGATTCACAAAGTCCTTGAGGAGTATCCTAGACCACAAAATTTTTCATAATTCCATGATGGAGATCTTCTACCGTGTCCTGGATGAGAATAGCAGAGCATGTACTAACACCATCATGAGGGGCATTTTTTTAGATCAACCATTCGCAAGGGATTCTGAGAAGCTATAAAGGTGGTCAAGATGAATCATGCATGAGGGCAAAGAGACAGGTTATCTACAAAAAGTTCATGTGTTGTCAGTATTGGTTCCGAGAAACCTAAAGTAAATGAGAAGATACTACAAGAGCTTGCTTGAATTAGTACCAACATGGAGATGATGATGAAGCAAATTTAGGAATTAGTTAATGTAGTTGTATGAGGAGCCTTATTATGAGGAGGACACTTGCTTCATTATTGTTCAGACAAGGTTTCCAAACAAACACCCAAGCATTTAATAAGGTCTATTGGAGCCAAGGTCAAGGCAATCAATATTAGAACATTAACAGAGATGATGTTTGTAGAGATAATCGTAGAGGTTACTATCAGAAGAAAAGGGGCCAAGATAAATCTAATGCCCCTTGCTGTCTTCAAAAAGTTAGGATTGAGGGGCTCTACTCCGATGAACATGCGATTGTTGATGGATGAATGCACGATGAAGAAGCCTTTGAGGATATTTTATGATGTACTCGTCAATGTTGTGAAATTTATATTCGGTGTAGACTTTATGATCTTGGATTACAAAGTCGACTTCGAAGTCACAATCATCTTGGAAAGGCCCTTCCTAGCCACTTGTTGAGCAATAGTGGATGTGGAAGTTGTCCAACTCAAGTTTAGATTGAATAAAAAAGATGCTGCCTTCAACATTTGTATGTTAATGAAGAGATCAGATGACCTGAAATAGGATGTTTGGGCACTTGGTGAAGTTTGAGTTACCAAGTTGTCTGAGTCATGCCGTGTGATGTTCACACTCCAAAAGTAAATTAGTCACAGTCAAGTATAAACCTAACCTGAGGTTAATCCATAGGGAATATGGGGTTGACTATTTTGACTAAATACCAATCATTTCAAGCGTCAATCAACTATATTATCTAAAATGGGGGGAGGTTGTGATTCAAAATGAAGAACAAATATAAACACTATGCTACTAATATGAGAAGACAATCAAATAGAGGGAAAACTTAGGAATTATGTTCCCAATGATTCGTTAACTCAATTACCCTAGACAATATGACTCTAATCAAGACTTTGCATGCAGGATGGTAATTTAGGCTCTTCCATCCCTCTTGGTGAAGGTGAAGGTCAAATTTCTCCATGGCACTTGGTCGCAAACCATGATGTGCAAAGTAACCATTACCCATTGTCCTAGTCAACCTCCCCTTGGTCAAAGTTTTGTTAATTAGATGAGAACACATCAATCGAATCCTATAACTACTTTCCTTTTCCTATTCATCACTACCTTGGTGGGGATCGTGATAGTTGGCAGGGTTGGGTATTGGCCACCACCAAATAACATTCAAAGTGAAAGGAAATAGACAATACATGCAAATACCTAATCAAAGAAATGCACAAAATCTAGGTCATTTCAATTCAACTCCTCATAGTTCCCACAACCCTAAGTTATGGGTGCTTAGCTACTCATGTCTAAAGAAAAATCACAAACAAAAATATAAAAGACATAATTCAGAAATTACCCAAGAACAATGAAGAACAACACCACTTTGATATTGGAACCAAGAGCTTGGATCAATGGAAGTTGAGTACAATGTTATTTCCAAATCTCCCAAAATGGGTCTTCAAATTAAAATATTAAAATCTACACTAAACCCTAGAAAAAATGTTCTAAGAATATTCAAAGGAGAATATTCAAGAGTGGAATCTAAAAATTGTTCAAAGTTTGCCTCTAAAACCCTAACATTAACTATTTATACTATTTACTAAAACACCTTAAAAATAAAATAAAAAATACAACTGCCAGTGGTTACGACTCGTAGGTATGACTCAAAGGGTGACCTATGAGTCATAATCAGGCTTTTGTAGTTAGCACTTGACATTATGGACTTGACTACTATGATCTATTGCTATGAATCATTGCTTGGGCTACGAGTTGTACGTTCCTCTCGTAGTGTAGGCTTTCAGTTCTTGGTCCAATTCTTGAACTCTCTGGAAATTACTACGAACCCCACCTATATGAGTTATAGTGAGACCTACGACTCATAGGGTGGTCTCGTTTGGCTAATATCTACTTCTCAGATTTCTAATTTTTTCTCTTTGGAAATTTCTACAAGGGCACCTTACGACTCATAGTTTGGGCTACGACTCGTAGGGTGGCTCGTGTGTCCTAACTTTGATCAAAATCTGCACTTTTATCCCAAAATCATGCCAACCTGTATTTCTTGTACAACTAACACAAAACCACATAAAAACTGTAAAAAGTAGCATTAAGAACATGTAAAATCCCTTGTTTTAGGCATCAAATGTGTTATTTTTTGACAGCACATCAACAACCTCAACATAGAATTATTGCTTATCCTCAAGCGACGACTCGATCTTAGATAATGAGAAATACATAGCAACTATCCTAATGACATATACATCACTTAATTCCAAATTAGGCACCCAATTCTCATTCTCAAACCTAATTGCATAGCTACTCAGTAAAACAAAACACAATGATGCATCCGGCAATCCAAGTATGACAAGTGAAGGAGTATCAACTATACACAATCACTGAACAAGTCATATGTCAATGATGCAATGCAGTGCCCTCACAACCCTCTATTTTAATTAAAAAAAATCAAAGTTCAGGGACTGTGCGAGCATCCACACTCTCGCAAATGAAATTCATGCATGATAACCAACACAATAGGCTTGCCCCTGCAATTATACTCTAGACTATTGACTAGTTGGATTAGGATCCTTTTAGGACTTAATAGGATTATAATGTATGCTCATGGGGCTTTGTTATGGCATTTTAGGCAATTTATCACTAAAAGCTATCCTTGAACCACGTTTTTCAACACTTTTACCTCCACAACTCAACGATTTTCATTATGTCCTCTCTTATTCTTCATTTTTAAGATTATCCAAGTGTTTTCCTTTCCTTTTCCAGTTGGGCCTTATTTTGGCTATTCTTTACAATTCAAGGCAGCTTTTCTTTCTATTTCTCTCACCGAGCACATGATTTTCTCTTCTTTCTTTCTTTCTGCACTAAGCATCTCATTTTCATTAATTTGCCACAACATAGGCCATCCTCAACTAAGTCTTTTGGCCTGAGATAAAGTACATAATATCTATTCCCTAAACCAGGGCCACTATTGGTAGCCATCCTCAACTTAGGCTTTTTGCCTCAATCAAGGTTCACATGTATAGACAAGGGACAATATCAAGGCGTTTCACAAAACAAGGCTAGGCTAGTTAGGTGTTAAGAAAGAATAGGTACATGTAAAGCTCAAACATTTGGAACAGGGGATCAACTACTACATTTGGTAGGTCATTTAGGTAAAAGTGGACTAACTTAAAGAACAATGGCCTAAGATCTTTTCCTAACCAACCACATCTCCAATCCAATCTTAGAGTAACAAGGTAAGTTCAGAATTAGTATACAATGCATGAATATGACAAAATAGGATCACATGGTATTATATATACAATCAACATAGAATTAGAGGTCATGCTTCAAGTATCAACTTGCCTTCTCTTCATCAAAACAAACATTGCGAAATAATCAAATGCAAGATTGCAATATTAACCAACAATCCAAAAATTTTTGAGGGTATCCAATTTACAAAACATTCATAACACCTTTGAAGATTATATACTTGCCAAAAGATAATAATCACTATATATCTATAAATTATCTACACTACCTAAATGTGTCAGTTCAATAAAAAATAAACTCATCCACAAGGAAAAAGAAACACGGCAAGAAAACTTTGGGATCGAAAAAATAGGAAAGTTATGGCCTAAAGGCTACTCAGACTTCACCCTAGTCCATAACTTCTCACACCCCACCAAAAGATGATACTTTGTCCTCAAAGTAAATATATATATATATATATACATATAATAAAAATGATAATTTAAACTAATCATCCACAACATAAATTAAAAGCAAAACATCCAAAATAAAACATTTAAAAGTATCCAAAAACCATCATAAAAACATAGTGTCTAAAAGGGGAACAAAGTATCTAAAAATAATGAATATGAGGGTTAAAAGTAGCAAACATAACATACTTATGAACTGGCATCTATCTTGCGTTGGGGCTTACTATCCTCCTTAGTGGTTAGGGCTGTAGCTGTACCCGAGCTAGCTACTCCTTGTGCTATCTGCTACTCGTGATCCTTCCTCATCTCCTCTATAACCAACTACTCTCGTACTACCTCATTAGTAATTCATTTCTCTAGCTCTACCATCTTATTAACTGTCCTATTCTCTTCTAGGTCATGGCTCATCGTCACTCTCAAGGGGTCTCTTCTTGTGGACATGCGGGTGATCATCAAATAAGTTGATCACATCCTCACCCTCTTGTGCCTCCTCTAGGGTTGCTAACTTCTTCATCAGGTCGGCCTTAAACTTAGTGAACTGTTCTCTCATGGCAGCTATGTCAGCAGATGGGGCACTCTCAAGTCTCCTCTGAACCTTGTCCTCGAAGGCGTTGACCTAACTATCCACTATAGCAACTCTTCGATCTACAGTATCAATAGTGAATTCTCTGGCCCTCTTTTCTGAGTCGTGCACTATCTAATGAACCCATGGTTTGATCTGGATCATCAATTTTCTCAGCTGGGCCTCCTTCTTTGCTAACCTGCGCACCAAAGCCTAAAAGTCAAAAGCAGACATAAAAGGATAGTCTTACCGAAGTAACCTGAGAAGTAGGAGGTGCTGGTGTAGGTGTATTTGAAAATGGAATTGCCTCCGTATCAACAGCTGGCAGTGACTCTGATGCAACTAGAGTAGAACTTGTTGTAGCTGAAGTCGCCTCCTGAGTATCTGGCTCTGGAGAAAATGGGTCTGGAATAGGAGAAGCTGCTCACTATGGGGTCACCAGGTTTTCATCAGCCTTAATCAGTCTAGGATCCATAGTACGTATGGCCTCTATATGTGGGTTAAGGTGGAGACAGACACGAACACTGGAGTCATTGCATAATCAATGTATAAATATAGGGAATGATAATGAAGTGTTAGTCTGGATAGCGGACTCATGGAGCGGACTCATGGATCTACTCTGCCATGACCCGAGCCTAGTCAATCTCCTAGCCAGCTAAGATATTGGCTAGTAGTACGG
Source organism: Solanum virginianum (assembly GCA_000787875.1). Taxonomy (NCBI): domain Eukaryota; kingdom Viridiplantae; phylum Streptophyta; class Magnoliopsida; order Solanales; family Solanaceae; genus Solanum; species Solanum virginianum. The sequence continues at coordinate 42,781 of DF360875.1, read as the reverse complement.
TGCTCTCTAAAATGATCACATTATCTGTAAATGTGGGCCTGATGCGCAATTGGATAATAGACCACCAAAATTTGGCTGAAAATGACAAATGGGTCAGATTGGCGTGGTTTTTGACCCATGTAGGCTCATCACCCCCCTCATATATCTTGCTAGCTATCCATCGGAGGAGCTCAGTTTTTACCTCCACATTCTTCTCGATCACCGATTTCCTCATTTTCTCTATCCTGTCATTATATTAAGTGATGGAACAAGGCACCCTCTAGTTTGGCCTGAACTAAACCCTTCTGATGGTCTCCTCTGAGATGTCAACAATCTGATTAGGGACTAGGACTTCTCACAACCTCGGCTGATCAATAGCTTTCGAGAATAGTAGTAGCGTAGGCAGTGTAGAACTCTTAGACCAGATATGGGGCATACTTTCCTAACCTCTGTGATAGCCACCTCAGTCCATGTCAGTCGATCTCAGCATCCATGTTTGGCACCCTACTTAACCCTAAATCATTTAACCTCAATTCCTCGTGGAATTGTCAGACAGTTTTTCCTTTCCTTTTGGCTCCACCTTTTGTCATATATATCCTTCATACCTAGGCCTGGATAGCATTATTATCCTTTGGAGGCATTGTACCTTAAAATTTACACTCCATACCATAAAATGAGAACCATAACGTCTTGGCAATTAAGAAATAATCAGTAAAAAGAAAAAAGAAAAGCCAAAAACCAAAAAGAAAGCACAAAAAAGTATACTAAACCAGCTGCAGATTTGCAGGTATGAGGCATAGTTACGACTTAAAGGGTGACCTACAAGTCATACAGTGGCCTCGTAAGACCAAGGTACCTGAGAAAAAATCATTTTAGAAATAGGTACGAGGCACAGGTATGACTTGTAGGGTGACCTATGAGTCATAGTCTGAGCTCGTATCAATTTCCTCAAACATTTTAGAACCAAAAGTAGGTCCACAAGACCCCCACTATGACTTATAGTAGGCACTACAACCCGTAGGTGGGTCTCATATAGTAAGTGTCAAGGAACCACAAGTGTCTTCTATTTCCTATGAGAGACCACTATGACCCATAAGACCACATATGAGTCACAGGAGTTCGTTGTAGTTGAAAACAGAATGCACCTATGATGCCTGTAATATTGCCACATAAACCAAGACAACAAAACATGTAGAATGTAAGCAGCGTCAAAGCAAAAACTAAACACTATCTCAAGCACACAAGCAAACCCATTACTCAAACATATTGACCCAAGCCAAAAATTATCCCAAAAAGATCCATTTATGATCAAAACAAGTAAACAACACTTCCCAAATGCATCCGAGAAATACCCAAGAACAATCGATCCCCGAACTCACAATCATCAACAACAACACAAAATCATGGGGATTCAAGGGAATCCAAAACAAGTCCATACAAGGGTATCTCAAATGATTACATCTAAGCACACACTAACACCCCAATTCTAACCCCGCCATGATCCCATTATCAACCAATCATCATACAACCATTTCATAACTTGATCAACATTTAGATATGGCAAGATTTCCCTTATAACAACAATCTAACAAGAGTGCTTTCACAATTAAAATTAATACTAAGGGTATTTAATCGACCAAACCCCAACTCTCACATTTAGACCATCATTTTTGCATGGGTATATTTAATATCACCACTAAACGCACAATCATCCAACAATATACAAAAATCATAACAAGTGTGTAAATAAAAACCATAGAAAAATGGACCCGCCAAAAAATTTGATCAAAAATTGATAGGGGTGGATGGAAAATGGGGTTGGAATAGTAGAAAATTGGTGTGAGAAAACTTTGGGGCGAAGAAACCATTCGAAGTGGGGGAAATTAGGGGTTAAATGACTTTTGACTCCTCATATACTCAACCGGGTCAACTTTTAAAATTCTACAGATCGGGTCTATGAAACCTAGACAACAAGTAATAGGGCTTTCTATGACTTGTAGATTTCGTACTCGTAGTAGGCCCAACATGTAGAAAATTTTCAGAATTCATACTTGTGCACTGTGTACCCCAATCATCACTCGTAAGGGGACTCTACGAATCATAAGGTTGGCTCATAGTGTATGTACCAACATTAAATTATTATTGTTTTCCTCTACGAAGCATGACTATGAATCATAGTGCACACTACGGCTCATAGGCTTGGTTGTAGAGGCTGCTTCAAATGTTATTTCCTTCATATTTTAAGAACTTGATACATAGCTACAAATTAAAACTTAAAATACACCAATCTTCAAAACAACATAACTGATTCAATGTCTTAAAAATTAAAACAAACATGAATCCACTATCCCAAAAAGTTCCTTATTTAACGCGATGGCTTGACTTTATCATCATCCATAATCAAAAATCTTCAATGGCCTACACTTCTCTCTTAAACTCATTTGGGTGCTTTATTTATTGGCAGATGTCAAAAATAACCTCTACATTGTTAAACTTGAATCAAAATTGATCAAAATTCATATCCACCAAGGCACTCCAGATGGGCAAAAATGGTCTTCCCAATATAATCGGTACCTCAAAATCAACCTCACAGTCAAGGATCATGAAATAAGCAAGGAAGATGAATTTATAAACTTTTATGAGCACATAAATAAATATCCCATTTTGCTTTTTGATAGTTTTATCTGCCATGAGTAATCGCATTCTCGTGGGAGTAGGAGTACCAAGACCATGCTTTTTGAAAATTACAAGAGGCTTTAAATTAACACTTGCTCCTAAGTCACACAATTCCCTTGCGAATTCTACATCACTTATGGTGCAAGGAATAGTGAATGCACCAAGATCCTCCCACTTTTACGCTAGGCATTTGGTCATAATGGCTCTACATTTTTGGAGCTCTTGCGAAAGTTCTTGGCTCAATATGCACTTCTTTGTCACCAAATCCTTTATGTACATGGCATAACCGGGCATCTTCTCCAAAGCATCTAAAAGGGGGATATTGATGGATAATTTTTTTAACATCGAAAGGAAGTGTTTGAATTTGTCATCTTCCTCATTTTTCTTTTGAGGAAAGGGGGGAGGCAGTTTTGGGTTCATCTTGACCTTTTTTTGCTCTCTCGCTTCTTCACTTTGCATCCCATTACTCTGCAAACCTTCTTCCTCAATCAAAACTTTCTTATCAACACCTTCTAGCAAGCTTTATTCTCTACCACTGGCATTGGGGGATCTACGGTGCTTTTCCCACTCCTAGTCATGACCGCCATGAAATATCCATCATTCTTTGGATTTTGAACCATATTACTTGGTAAAATACCCTTTTGGCATTGGTTCAAGTGAGATGAAACTTGATAAAATTATTGCTCGAATTGTTTAATTGTCACCAAGTGAGACTCTATCTTTTGATTTATGCTTGAAATATCCAATTTCATCACTTTCAAGGTCTCCTCTTGATGGTAGGCTTTCTTCAAAAACTGGCCAAACATTTCCTCAATCCTAGAATTACTCGACACAGCATCACAGTTATAGGGAGGCACATAAGGAGCATTCTTATAACCATCTCTTCTACCTCTTTTGGCATCTGGTACTCTTTTTCTTTCATAATAACCACCTCGGTTATCTCTATATGCACCCTCATGATTGTAGTTCCGACCATGATTTTCAAAACCTTTCCTCTAATAGTACGAATTGGACCCTTGGAGGTTATTTTGGAAACCTATCAATTGGTTGCTCACAAAGCAAGCATCTTTGTCAAAGAATCACTATTCATACATAGGTGCCTTATAACGTTGGTGTGTTGCCACTAAAACACTCACTTGGTTTTTCTTTAAGACTAAGTCCATGCTTGTGCAAAGTTGAGAAAGTTGTTGCATGATCTTCTTATTGACCTTAGCTTGCTAATTATTGGTCTTTACCGCACAAGAAGTCTTTATAGCACCTCCCCCTCTTGGACCCCATGCTCTATTAGTTTTGACCAATTGCTCCATTCTTTTAGTGATTAATTCAAAAAGTTGGTCAAGAAATATGCCTCCAATAATTCTGTCGGCACAAGCTTGACTATTCTCGTCAAGAGCCTGATAAAAAATCTCAACCAAGGCATCATTAACAATTTTATGGTCCAGAACAAACCTCAAGCATTTAGTGAACCATTCCCATGAAGTACTGATCAAATCACTTGACAATTGCTCGAAATTATTTGTTTGATCTTTGAGCTTAAGCTTCTTGGACCTTGAAAAATACCTTTCTAAAAAGGCTCTTTGTAGCTCAGCCCTACTAGTGATCAAACTTTTTAGAAGCTCTGACAACCAAACTGCCACATTTCTAATTAGAGATAAGAGGAATACTCTCAAACCAACTACATCCATAGAAAGATTTTGGGTCCCCATCACACTCTTGCAAACAAACGCAATATTATGGAGATGACTTTGTTGATCTTCTGAAGGTATCCCTGTAAAGAAACCACAATTTTAAAGCATTTGTAGAAGACTACTAGAAATAATGAACTTAGTGTCTGCCAGCAGTGGTGGCAACACTATAGCTCCAGTAACATCTATAGCCATAGGTTCGAGCTATATTGGTTTCATTCATTTGTAGTTTCATTAAACGCCCTATGGTATGGCCTATTTTCTCTTTGAGGTGGGTTTTCTCATCTATAACCTCATCTTCCTCATATTGACCAATGGCTTCATCAATCATAAGATCCTCATTTTTTTGGGTCATTCTTCTTGTGATTTGGTGGATCTCCAAATTTATTAGAAATAAGGGATTGCCTTGGCTCCGTGTATTAGGCATACAAATCTAGTACTCCCTGCAAACAAAACTAAACAACAAAAACAAAAACAAAAATAAAATATAAGAGAATCTTGAAATGAACACTTGAATTAAACAATAGTGAAATCTAGTCAAAAAGCTAGGCTTATTCCCCAGCAACGGCGCCATAAATTTTGATGTTCACACTTCAATAGTAAAGCAATTGCAGTCAAGTATAAACCTAAGCTGAGGTTAGGGTCGAATCAACAGAGAATACAAGGTTTGCTATTTTGCTTCACTACCAATCATTTCAAGTATCAATCAACTCTATTCTCTGAAATAGGGGGAGGTTATGATTCAAAATGAAGAAAAAATATAAACACTATACTACTAATGCAAGAAGGGAATCAAATTGAGGGAAAACTTGGGAATTGTGTTTGCCATGATTCATTGACTTAATTACCCTAGACATCATGACTCTAATCAAGACTTTGCATGCAGGATGGTAACTTAGGTTCTTCCGGCCCTCTTGTGAAGGTGAGGGTCAAATTTGACCATGGCTCTTGGTCGGCAACCATGGTGTGCCAAGTAACTGTTACCCATTATCCCAATCAACCTCCTATTGGTCAGATTTGATTGATTAGATGAGAACACATCAATAGAATAACTAACAAGGTGAAACAGGCTAATTTGTAATTCCTGTATAGTGTACATTATGTATTAATTAATTCTCTTTAGTTTGAATACCTTTTACCAATGGCCAATGTTAGAACTTCCTATTTGTCACTACCTTGGTTGAGATCGTGATAGTAGATGGGGTTTGGTGTTGGCCACTACCAAACAACATTCATAGTGAAAGGAAATAGAAAATACAGGAAAATACCCTATCAAATAAATGCACAAAATCTAGGTCATTCTAAGTCAACTCCTCATGGTTCCCATAACCCCAAGTTATGGGTGCTTAGCTACTCATGGCTAACGCAATATCACAAATACTGAATTTAAAAGACATGGTTGAGAAATTACCTATGAACAATGAAGAACAACACCATTTTGATATTGGAACAACAAGCTTGGATTAATGGAAGTTAAGTACAATGTGATTTCCAAATCCCCCAAAATGGGTCATCAAACTAAAATATTAAAATCTACACTAAACCCTAGAGAAATGTTTTAAGAATATCCAAAGGAGAATATTCAAGAGTGGAATCTGAAAATAGTTCAATGATCTTCTTATTGACCTTAGCTTGCTAATTATTGGTCTTTACCGCACAAGAAGTCTTTATAGCACCTCCCCCTCTTAATCTGAAAATAGTTCAAAGTCTGCTCTAAAACCCTAATATTAACTATTATACTATTTATAAATACACCCTAAAAAATAAAAAATATAGCTGACAATAGTTACGACTCGTAGGTACGACTCATAGGGTGACCTACAATCATAATCGGGCTTTCATTGTTAGCACTTCGTATTTTGGAGTTGACTGCTACAATCTATTGCAATGAGTCATTTCTTGTGTATGACTCGATTGTTTCTCTCATAGTATAGGCTTATAGTTATTAGTCCGATTCTTGAACTCTCTAGAAATTTCTACAAACCCCACCTCTATGAGTCGTAGTGAGGGTGGTCTCGTTTGGGTAACCTCCACTTCTCAGATTTATAATTTTTTCTCTCTGGAAATTGCTACGAGGTTACACTACGACTCATAGCTTGGGATACGACTCGTAGGGTGGCTCATATGTCCTGAGTTTGATCAAAATCTGCACTTTTATCCCAAAATCATGCCAACCAGTATTTTTTGCACAACTAAAATAAAAATCATAAAAAGTCGCATTAAGACCTTACCATCTCTTGTTTTAGGCATCAAATGTGATGTATTTTGCCAACATATCACCATGACTATAAATCAGGCGCTACTTGGGTGGCAATCCAAGATATTTGATGTAATACTTGTAGTTTTGTTTTGTTTTCACCTTTTGGACTTATATATTGTTTAATTTTTTGCATTTTGGTTGTATTAATGGACATTCGACTGGTTGGATATAGGGTAATAATGTGTTCTATGAAGAATGCGTAGGTACATGACTAAGTCAACCATCATTGCTGAAAAGGCATCAAGTAGTGTTTCTATTACTGGTTCTACAGGCCATATGTAAAATTAAAATCCATACACCGTTTCGTACAACATTTCCAATGAGCAAAAATTTGTGCACTCAAGTCCACGAGCAAACTTTATGTCTTGTAGATAAAACTACAAGCCATGAATAGGGGTCATGGATCCTTCATAAGTTTTTCTATTTTTGGCTAATTGTGGAGGTTTCAACGACCAACTTTACAAGTCATATTAAAATTTATGGCTCATAGATTGGTCTATGATAGCCAGTCCCAAAAATTAGGATTTGGGCATTCAACAAAACTAGGATATATGGGCCATAAAATACTCTATGGCACGTAATTGAAACTTCATAGAGCCTATGCCCATTAATTTTAGACCGACCCGATCAACCTATAAATAGAAGGGGTTTCATCAATCATAAGATCCTCATTTT
>DF360875.1:11549-32825 GCA_000787875.1 Solanum virginianum | reverse complement strand
CACATCTCTTTCCTTTGCTTTTGCTTCCAACCTGGTTTCTTAATAAGCTCATTAATGGGTGAAAATTTCTTCATTCGATTAGGAATTGAAATGGGTCACTATGAATCCATTTTTGTGATTTTACTCTTATTGACTTTTCTTTATGCATTTGGTATCTATGACCAAATAAAATTGATTATGGGTTGAATTTAATTGATAAATGTCACACCCCGGGAGGGTATCCTAGACGTTGCCGGCACCCAGAGACTACTGCTAGTCCTCAAGCGAACCAATATATAAAATCTATAAAATTAGCGAAAGTCTAAAGATAGAAAGGGGCAATCTAGTCTCATAACAATATCAAATAGATAAAAGGCCAGTAGAAAGAAACTAGCTCAATAAGTCTCAACATCAATACTCCAACTCCAGTCTATGAGACCTCTATCACTATCAATGGTGCCAATGATATACCTATGGCTACCTCAAAATAAAATAAAGCTAACTCAAAGTCTAACTCGAATAGCAAGATGAAAATAAATGCAATGACTCGCCGAAGTAAAGGAAGCTCACCAACTCAGCTGAAATGTTCAAATCCTCAATTGTGTACCTATTGATGATCCATAGTACCTGCCTCTACATCATAAAAATATGTAGTCCAAAAATGGACATCAGTACTTGGAATGTACTGGTATGTAAAATAGCTGAATGAAATAGAAACAGGTAGAACAATATAGAACAATATCAACTCAACATAATACTCAATTAGAATGTCAAATGTCTATCTAAAGTGAGAATAAAGAGTAGACAAGAGACTCATCAATCACATCAAACCTTATCAATCAACTCAGACTCAACCTAAAGGAACTTAACTTAGAGTACTCAATGTAGGAACTTTCTAGGAGTTTCTCTTATCCGACAACAATCACTTATGAACCAGTGATTGTACAACAATCACTTATGAGCCAGTGATTATACAACAATTCTGATGATGTTGCCATAGTCATTCTTTACTTTTCAGGTAAGAAACAAATATAATACATACGGTATTTAAACTATACTGTCCTTTATTGTTTCAGGGACTTTATCTCGAGTTGGGACCATGTGATGTAATGGTTCAATCCCCATCCTACGCTTGATGACATAGTTAATGAGTGCGAGTGAGACTCACTCTTACCCATTTTGGTGCTCGATACTTCTCCCAAGACTCAATGCTCATTGACTTTTCCTCATCTCAATTAGCCTGAAAGAGGCACACATCAATTCAATTAGTCTTAAGGAGACTCTCATCATCATATTAGCTCAAACTCAAGGGTCATCTATTTTTTTAGGGAATTTAACACATCTTAGTTAACTCAATTCTCACTTAAGAACTCAAAGACTTAGATCATCAATTAGAAGAAGTCGTTTAGCATGAACTCAAGAACTCAATTGTAAAGATTTACAGGATCATCAAGCTCAATTAGCTCAACCTCATACTCACATCAAGACTTCACTCAAGATACTCAACCCAAGGCTCTAGATTCCATCCCTAGGTTCAATCATGCAGGCTTTCACAAATTACATATAGCGTTTACACAATATCTCATGAAAAGTATTCAATTTAAGAAACAAGTTTATGATAATCATCAACATATGAAAATACATGTAATAGATATAATTTTCAAGAAAATAATCAAGAAAGTATTTCAAGAAAAATGTATGGGGACTCATGAACTCTTAACTCCTCTATTACCATCTTTAGGGCACATGGAAGTACAATCTCATGCTTTAGTTTAGCCTTATATTCCTCATGTGAAGCTTTCAACAATGAATCTCAAGAATTCTTCTCAAACTCCTCATTTTTATACTCCTCTTATCTTCTCTTTAGCCCTAATCTTTTTCAAAAACATAGAAAGGAATTAAAATAGGATTTAAAGCCCTTTTAATGCTTAATACGACCTATTTAATTGTGTTTTGAATTTATGAGGGGTTGGGAAATATCTAAAATACCATTCACAAAATTAAGAAAAAGGTTGTCTCGAGATATAGGGTCCGCAATGCAGACCCTATGTCAATCGGGCAATTATTGACGAAAACTCTCTGAATGAGCTTTTGAATCCCTTAGAAAAAATTTAGAACAGAATTAAGTGTTGGTCCACAGGAGGCGCGCATCGCACACCTATCACGCACCCTTACTGGTTTGCATTTTTGCATTGAAAAATTATCTTTTGATTTGGTTGCTCTAAAATTCAACCAAGACCACTTTCACACTCAATATTTCATGCTAATCGCATATCCGGCCTTGGATTTGCCCTCAGAACATAGGAAGACGCATTATACATACATCTCTCCTCTGGGGATATTTTGATAATTTGATCGGACATTATAAGATTTTTTTTTAAATAGGTAATATGACTCAAAAATAAAAATTTGAGATCGATTTGTGAAAAATCATTAGTCTGGAGGGTACAAAAGATAAGTTTGTAGAAAGTAGGGATATAAATAACTTGATATTAATGATAAAAGTAAAGTTAACTGATAAATAAAAGTTGAGAGATATTTTTGACCCTTCTTAAATAATTCTTGAAAAAAATAACTTGTTGGTCAAATCTTAGCTATTAGTAGTGGTGTCAAAAGAATATGAAAAATCGATCGAACAAAATCATACCAAACCAATTTTTATCATTTTTTTAATAAAATTATAGACTTTTATTTAACTCTATAACCCTCCTGAATAACTAGGATTGTCTTTTTTATTTATAAAAGAATGAAAAAAATTTCATAACCTAACCGAATAACCATACATGTATGTAAATATATTTTCTATATTTAACATGTTAAATTTAATATATAGATATATTTTATAAAATTTTCAAAAATAAATATAACCTAGGTCCTAGGTCTCTAGGTGATTTATCTATTTTAGGTCTTTGCGCTTTAATTAGCTTCTAATTAAGTAGGGTTCAAATTAAAAGATATCATAATAGAAACTAAATCAAACAATATGACACAGTCGATGCCAATATTCCTATATATGTTTTAGATCAAATAATACAGTAAGAAGATTTTACATTCTTGGATCTAATAATATGGCAAGAAGTTTTAGATCAAATAATATGGTGAAATATAGTGTTTCTTCAAAAATATATTTGCAAAAAAAAATATTTTAGTAGAAGTGTATTTTGTAGTGAAATTTTGAAAATAAAAAATTCAAAATTAACCGAACCGTATCAATACCAAAGAAACCGATATGATTGAGATGGTTTTAAAAAAATAATTTTGATTATATATTATAAAATACCCAAATAGTTGATGTGGAATAAATTCTTAAAAATAACCAATCGAACAATTCCATAGACACCCCTAGCTATTAGATCACCAAGAAGTTTTCGTGAATAGACAAAAATGCTTGACTTTCCATAAGTCTTAGCGGATCATTAGGATTTTACACGTATTGGGTCACACCTCTAGAAATAATTATTTATAGATATTGACAAATCACAAGACTTGCTTAGAAGTTTTAGCAACACATTGTTTCTTCAATCTTTGCCTAAATCAACTCCAAGTGACCTAAAATTTGATATTCAACCTTCTAAAATCAATTGCAATAATTTTCAATAGTTAGATTCTACCCTAACCACAAAAATTCAAATATATTTGCTTTGGATTCTTCAATAATTAAGCCCAAAAAAATTAAACAATAGTGTTCTTCAAAGGAATTCTACATCCCAAGTCTAAATCAACAACAAATAAGAATGAGTCTTCAGTTTTCTGTCACACTTACAAAGAAAAAAAAGAGGAAGGGTACTTTTTACTCATATCTATATTTGACAAACTTTATAAATTGAAGACAAAAGATACTAAACTTTAATACGATCATTCAGTGAGAATTTTTGGATTGGATCATTTGTGATCCAGTATATAAATAGATAATTAATTAAGTTGCAAAAGTATTGTACACCTGAAAATTTCAAATTACACCTTTCTAATACAAATCTAATGTAAAATATTCAAGAATTAAAATTGACAATTCATAGAACGGGAAATACCTAAATTATATACATAAGATGAGTTTTGTACAAATACTCATATAAGATTATCTATCCTAAATCTCTATTTCTCAAGAGCACCCTGTATCTGAGCAGGAACATCCGCCCTATCTAAATATTGATGACAACAATAACTAAAATAAATAAATCATGCAATGATAACAAACACCAGTAACAAGACACTGATGAGAGTGTACATAATCCATGCCAGCGACAGCTTTGCTGCTACCCTCCTTACAGTGTCTTGTTGTTGAGCAATCGTAAAATTAAATCCCGTCATCCATACCTCTAAATGTAATTGACATTAATTTGTATGTATTTATGTTAATTAATTTGGAAAGTTATATTTGGTCATGGACCAACTTTATTAATTAAACATGGACCCTACTTAATCATGTCATGGACTCGCTTTATTAATTAAACAGAAGAATTACATCAACCCAAACATAGGAAATATTGTTAGACCAAAATACGGAATAAAAATGAATAGCTAGAAAGCCTACATGGATAGTTAAAGAAACCCTACAGACGTGGGGTTTCCTTATCCAAAAAGCTCTGCGTCTTCGTCTCTCTAGTCGTCCTTTTCGATGTTCCTCTTGTTGTCAAATCAGCAGTTCATTCTCCAACATCTCTGGGTGGTCAACTTCTTACACATCAGTATGCTTGAAGATGTCATCCTTAGCTATGAACGGTAAAGTTCTTTCTCTTGCTCTCCATCTTTTTGTTCTTGGTCTGACCATTTGTCTCCTTCGTGTAGGTGTCATCTCCAGTAATGGTAAGGTTAATTGAAGAGGTTAGACTCCTTAATTACTATCAGACTCCTGTTCAGGTATTTCTTTACTATAGCTCAATTGTGACGATTATGGTCCTGTTATTTTTCTAATTAATAAATTAGGATGACTTTAATAATACATTCATGACGTGAATTTTATTTTCTATCTAGGATAAAACATTTGAATTAGTATCGACCTCACTAATCAATTTGGAATCTAACCTCGACAGTTGATCTGGAGTTCAGTATTTGAAATACCTTGACTCCGACATCAACACCTAGTCTCATTAATTAATCTAGAACCTAGTTTCAGCATAGACCTGATCTAACCTGGGAATCAACACTTCATCTCAATAACTAATATGGGATCCTATTCTAATAATGCAGAACTCGACACCTAAAATGGAACTAACTCGACCTGGATTCCAAAATTTGAGTTGGTATCGACGTTCAATTAGGCCCCAATAATGACATATGACACAGGACTAACATTGATTTCCGGCCTCAAATTTTAGTTGAACCTAAGCTCAATTTGACTAGTAAAAGAAATAATTGTGCAAGAACTGGCAATATAATTCCTTGTGTATTACCCTAAAAGAGGATTCTAGTGCAAATTCAATTAATAAGAAAAAGGAAACACCGAAAGGGACAAGGGATACATAACTCATAAACATAAAAGCATATATCATAAGAAAACCTCATGAATACCATGCATTAATATGGTTACGATTTTATCAACTTTACAACTCATAAAACCTGGATTACAATCCACAAGCTTCAATTTTTCTTGCTCAGCACAAATGTAAATGGCATAATGTTTAAACTATTAACTATATTGAATATTATTTTACCTCATTAATCGGCACCCAACACCAACACATGGAGCTTCAGTATCCTATTACAGCGCATTTATAAAAGAAGCTACTAGCTCTCTTTCTGCCAAGCAAGTTCCATTGTGGAGGCCCTTTACCCGATACCCACAAATTTACCTCAATATACCCTTCGCCCCTCGGCCCTCCAACTATAATCAAACTATCACCACATGCCCAACCGTCATGATCCAAGTCAATGGCCTAGATGTGACCAACGAATGGGGAACCAGAAGGAACCCAAACATGCCTCATAGAATATCATTACACATCTTTGGTCAAGGAAGCAATAAAATATGACATTAAGAGATAGGCATAACAAGCAAAAATTGGACTTAAGGTAAACTTCCATATCATAACATCAAAGCACAAGAGATTCAAGACTCATAGCATAGATACATAATGTATCATATCCAATGACGCATCTGCTACATAGATAAGAGCAGGGGCAAAGAAAAGCAACCAGGCTCACCCTCATAGTCAATACATAACCAAAGGAAATATAGTCTTAATACATAGCAAGAAAGCATAAGCAACATCCCCGAAATGGAAGACATGCCAACAAGCTTGAAGGACAATCGAACTAGCCACGTGGAGGAGGAGGATGATCAAGCGGTGCTCTGGTTCATACATGGTGACCTCACGTAGGAATAGAGTATTCGTTAGTACATTTAAATGCACTAAGTATGGAGGATGCAATGCAACAAGAGATGGGCATCATAGTCAAAATGCATAGAGATAAACAATAGCTAGCATAATAATAATATGGCATGTATGATTAATGCTTAGGTAAAATATGCTTAATGCTTACATGGCACATAACATATTTATAAAAAGAGACCAATAAACTATTGGTGGATTGTCACACCCTATGACCCTTGGTGATTGAGGTACAAACCTCATCAATAGATTGGTGGATCATCGCACCGTACCACTTATGGTGTCAGAGTACAGACTCCTCGATAGGTTGATGGGTACAAACCCCCACAAGGTTGGTGTATCATCGCACCCTACTACCCGTGGTGCTAGAGTAGAAACCCCCCGATAGTTTGAGGTGCACAAACCCCCAATAAGTTTACTCGACGCGCAACCCCCACATAGGGCATGGTCACATTACAAAACAATATAGAGATTACCATGTACATGCCTTCATTTCATTATCTTTTCATCATCATATAGTCATTCAACTCATAAGACATGCATTGGACCTTCACTTCCTCAAGAAGTCATAACCGAACATTTTATCAAACATATAGAAGGTGTGTAGTACTAGTGTAAAACCGTACAATTCAAGAGTGAAATCATGCTAGGAAATTCATTGTAAAACATTCAATAGATACTTGGTAATGCCCTTAAGCAATATACATCAAAACCCTTCATCAAATCTTACAATAAACCTTGGTTTCATAGCTCAAAACATAGCAAAACAGTCGAAATTTCATAAACCCCAATAGAGTGTGTAATGATTTTCAAAATAATAAAGACCCATTTGTAAATCAACTTTAAATCATGCAAATTAGAGTAAGGGAAGCTTGGGTATCATGGGTGAAAGGAATCTAGGAAAGAAACACACATACCTTAGCTTTAGAGATGAACTTGATGAAGATTGGAGATGTAGACTTGAAGCTTGAGTGCAAATCTTTGATATCCAAAAGGGGTTTTGATACTTGAGTTTAGGAGTAAAATATTTGGATAAGTATTTAAATGAGTATTGGGGAATGTTTAGAATGATATGAGGGTGAAAAATGGCTAAGTATAGGTATTTTGACGTTTAGGAACACTTAGGCCCAAGACTTAAAAGTCTTGGACCAAAGTCAAAACTGGACCAAAAAATAACACTAGTGCGCGTTGTTGGCGCATCGCGCCAGAGGCGTGAAATGTTCTCTGGAAAAATGCATTTTTGGAAAATTGAAATTGCTAATCGTTTGCTCTTACATCTGGGTTAGAGCCATTTTCCACTCAATGACCCCCTAAATAAGAATATGAAGTTAGATTTTCTATATCGCGCATTGATTTTGAGATATAAGGAAATTACGATTTTAGGCACTTTCGAGGAACATTTTCGGGCACTTTTTGGTGTCGTTACAATATCTTGACTTTGGGAACGTTCGTCCCCGAATGCCAAAGAGACATATATGAGAAACATAAACATGAAAATTTTAGTCCACATAGAGATGCAACAATACACTTAAACATCATTTTAAAAATCTCACCATAAGTGTAAAATCATCATGAACTTGCCAATTTAAACATGAACATATGCAATGATGTGAGCTAAACTTAAGACTTGAGATCATATAAAGGACTTACATGAATACGTTATACTTGAGTGGTGTGTAAAAGGTAAGGATATCACTTTTGCATGTCCACTTTGGCCTCCCAAGTACCACTTTCAACATATTGATTCCTCCAAAGGACTTTAACGGAGGCGACCTCTTTGTTTCTCAATCTCTTCACTTGCCTATCCAAGATCTGAACTGGAACCTCTTCATATATCAAATTGTCTTCTACAAAACCCACAACATCAAGAGGCACAATGGCATTCAGATCACCCTCACATTTCCTCAACATGGACACATGAAACACTGGATGAACCAAATCCATTTATCTAGGCAATTCCAACCCATAAGCTACCTTGCCAACCCTCTTCATCACCCTATAAGGACCCATATTTCTTCGGCTAAACTTACCCTTCTTACCATAATGGACCACACCTTTCATGGGTGACACCTTCAAATAAACCCAATCACCAACATTGAATTCAAGATCCCTTCTCCTTACATCTGCATAGGATTTTTGGCGACTTTGGGCCATCTTCAACCTTTCTCTAATCATCCTAACCTTCTCACGATCCTCCATAACCAGATATTGCCCTAACAAGGCCACCTCACCAACCTCAAACCACCACATCGGTGATCTACAACATCTATTATAGAGAGCCTCGAAAGGAGTCATACCGATGTTAGAATGATAGCTATTGTTGTAGGCAAACTCAATAGATGTAAGATGATTGTACCAACTACCTTTAAGTTCCAACACACATGCTCTAAGTATATCCTCAAAGGTTTGGATTGTTTTTTCATCTTGTCCATCCATTTGAGGGTAGAAGGCCATAGAGAGCTTAACTCTAGTACCAAGACCCCTTTGGAAGGACCTCCAAAAATATGAGGTAAATTGAGCACCATGATCCGATATGATGGATAAAGGAACCCTATGCAACCTTACCAATGCATGAATGTATAACTTTGCATAGTCTTCAGCCCCATATATGGTCTTAACTGGTAGAAAGTGAGTCGATTTTGTCATCCTGTCAACCACAATCCAAATGAAATCAAACCTTTTCTAGTCTTAGGCAACCCAACCACAAAATCCATACTAATCACCTCCCACTTCCAAGTGTGAATCTCAATGTCTTGGGTTAGGCCACCTAGCCTTTGATATTCAGTTGTTGACAACCGAAAATGAATTTGGCAATGTCTCTCTTCATGCCTCCCCACTAATACACATCCCTCAAATCCCTATATATTTTAGTGGAACTAGGGTGGATAGAATATGAGGAGTTATGGGCCTCATCAAGGATTTTCTCCTTCAAACTATCAACACAAGGCATACACAACCTACCTTGGTACCTAAGGGCATAATCTTCCCCTTGGGAGAAAACCTCCATCTTGCCATCTTTCACCAAGGCCTTTAATTCTAATAAGGAGGGATCAATATCTTACTTTTCTATCACCTCATCAACCATAGAAGACCTAAAACCATCAACAACAACAATATCCCCATTACCAACCTCTTCTAACCTAACTCCCAATCTAGCCAATCGATGCACCTCCGTAGCCATCTCCAAATCACCACTAATCACATATGGTAGGCTACCTATAGACACCCTACTCAAAGCATCCGCCACTATATTTGCCTTACCGGGATGATAATGCACACTAATATCATGGTCCTTAAGAAGTTCTAATCATCTCCTTTACCTCAAGTTGATATCCATTTGAGTGAAGACATATTGGAGGCTCTTATGATAGGTGAACACATCAACATGCACCCCATATAAATAGTATCGCCAAATCTTTAATACAAACACAACAACGGCTAACTCAAGATCATGGGTAGGGTAGTTTTTTTCATACACTTTGAGTTGTCTAGACGTATACACTATGACCTTACCATTTTGCATCAGGACATAGCCCAAACCAGCCTAGTAAGCATCACAATACATAACAAATCCATCAAGCCCATCCGGTAGTGATAATAAAGGAGCGAACATAAGCTTTTCATTCAATGTTTGGAAACTCTTCTCATATTCATCAGTCCACACAAACTTAGCCTTCTTTTGTGTCAATTTTGTCTTAGGAGAAGCAATAGAAGAGAACCCATTCACAAACCTTCGATAATCGCCCGCTAAGCCCAAGAAACTCTTAATGTTTGATGATTTCAATGGTTTAGGCAAATTTCTAATCACATCGGTCTTCTTAGGATCCACCTTAATACAGTCCCCGACACCACATATCCTAGGAAGGCAGCCTCTCTCAACCAAAATTCACACTTCTCATACTTAGCATGTAGCTTATCTTCCCTTAATCTTTTCAACACAACCATCAAATGAGCCCTATGCTCCTCCGTACCACAAGAATAGATCAAAATATCCTCAATGAAGACCACAACAAAGGAATCAAGATAGGGTTTAAAGATCCTATTCATTAGGTCCCTAAAGATGGTTAGTGCATTGGTCAACCCAAAAGACATCACCACAAATTCATAATGCCCATACCTAGTCCCGAAGTCCATCTTGGTATTATCGCACTCTCTCACCTTTACTAGATGATACCCGGACCGAAGATCAATCTTAGAGAAGTAGCTAGCCCCTTGCAATTGGCCAAACAAATCATTAATTCTCGGACTTCAAGGATCTAATAACCTAGTGCTCTGATACCACCTTTTTCATCACTAGGGGAATATAAATGGCTTGAGTATCAAGGGGAGGAACTCGAAGGAACCACAAATGAAAATTGTTCCTTCAACTACTTCAAATCTACTGGGGCCATATGGTAAGGGGGAATATAAATGGCTTGAGTATCAAGGGGGAGGTCTATGCCAAAGTCTATTTCCCTTTCGGGAGGAACACCGAGAAGGTCATTTGGGAAGATATGAAGAAACTCATTTACAAGCAGAACCAACTCTACGGGAAGGACTCCCCTTACCCTCACAAGATGGTAAAGACAACTCTATGGGAACCAACTCTACAGGAACCAACTCATTTAGACTCCACATCCCTAACCCTCACAAGATGGTAAAGACACCCCTTAGAGATTAACTTATGGGCTTTAATGCAAGAGATAAATCTACCCTTGACCACTACATCTTGAATTTCCCACTAAAGGACAGGTTCATTTGGCAATTGGAATTTGACCCTACGAGTTCTACAATCAATAGAAGCATAGTATGCATGCAACCCATCAATCCCAAGAATAATATTAAAATCAACCATGTCTAACTCAACAAGATTACAAGATAATATTTTATGCAAGATGCAAATAGGAAAGGTTCTATAAACATTTCTAGCAACAATAGATGTACCAATAGAAGTAGACACCTTATATGACTCATGCAACAACTTGGTGTCAGCATAGATTTTTTTGGAAACAAAAGGGGTAACAAAAGAAAGAGTGGCACCCGGATCAATCAATGCATACATATCAAAGTTAGAGATTTTCAACATATTGATAATAACATTGGCAACTTCATCAACCCCTTGCCTCCCATGCAAAGCGTAGAATTGGTTGTGCCTTGTGGCACTATCTTATCAGCCACCTTTCCCAAATAAGAATGCATTACCACCTTGCAGACAAACCTCCTTACCCTTGTTGAGGTTTTAAGGGCAATCTATCACCTTATGCCCCATTTCCCCACAACCAAAGCATGCATTAGTATCTCTCAAGCATGGGCACTTATGACCCTTACCACACCTAGGGCACACCTCATTAGGAGCCACAACACCAATACCTTGGGGGCTTGGGAAGTCATTGGCAAATCTCCTATTAGAAGCATGAGAAGACCCTTGGCCTTGGTAAATCTGGCCACCCTTTTGAAACTTACCCTTGAAACAGGCCCTCTTGGCCTCATGATCCCTCCTCTTCCTCAATTTCTCTCCTTCCATTTGCTCAGTATAGGTCATCAAACATTACAAGTCCATGTCATTAATCAACATGGTGGACTAGCATTCTTCACTAACCAAGTCAGAAACACCCATCACAAATTTACTCATCCTAGATCTTGATTAGGCCACCAAATATAGAGCATATTTTGAACGTTGGTTGAACTTGATGGCATACTCCCTCACACTCATGGACCCTTGTCTCAACTTCATAAATTCCAATAACTTAGCTTCCCCATGTTTAAGGGGGAAGAATGGATTAAGGAAGGCCATCTTGAATGCCTCCCAAAGCACCACATAATTTACTCCTGTCTCTGCTTTCCATTGGTTGTACCATATTTGGCTATCCCTTTGATTTGGTAGGCCGCCAACTCCACCTTATCCTCTGACCTTACTCTCATGATAGACAAAATTTTATAAACGTAGTCAATGAATTCTTGAGGGTCCTCACTCACCCTTGACCCATGGAATTCCGAGGGATTCATTCCCATAAGATCTCTCACTTGTGATGCTAGTGTAGGAGCTTGAGGGGCTTGTGTCCCTTAATTGGTTTGATTCACTACCACTTGTGCAAGCAAGGTGATAGCATCCCTAAGCTCTCCATTAGTTGGTTGCTCCTCGGGCATGTAGGCTTGTTTTCTCCTTGTATTAAGCATGATCTAGCATAGCAAAGAACAAGTGTTAGCGGAGGAAAGCTTACCTCAACTCTATAACATAACTTAGAACATGAAGAAGGGAAATATTTCCGAAAATGTCTTATAGCCTCCTACTCATAGTTGTGGTGCACAACACAACCATTAAATGGACTCTAATAAATATAGTGTGTTGGACTTCAAGGATCTAATAACCTAGTGCTCTGATACCACCTTTTTCATCACTAAAGCCTAGGGCCTAGATATGACCGACGAATGAGGAACTCGAAGGAACCACAAATAAGCCTCATAGTATATTGTTACACATCCTTGGTCGAGAAAGCAACAAAATATGACATTAAGAGATAGGCAGAACAAGGAAAATGGGACTAAGGGTAAGCTTCCATATCATAACATCAAAGAACAAGAAAGTCAAGACTTATAGCATAGATATATAACATATCCAACAACAGCTCTACTACATAAATTAGAGCGGGGACCAAGACAAGTATCCGGGATCACCCTTATAGTCAGTACATAACATAAAGAAAGATAGTCTTAATAAATAACAAGAGAGCATAAGCAACATCGTCGAAATGGAGGACTCACCAACAAGCTTGAAGGACAATCGAGCTAGCCTTGTAGAGGAGAAGGATGATCAAGCGGTGGTTCGGTTCCTACATAGTCACATCATGTAGGTATAGAGTATGTATTAGTATATTTGAATGTACTAAGTATTTAGGATGCAATGCAATGAGAGATAGGCATCGTAGTCATAACATATTGAGAAAGACAACAGCTAGCATAATAACAATATGGCATGTATGATTAATAATGAGGTAAAGCATACTTACATAGGACATAACATATGTGTAAGAAGAGAATATAAACTATTGGTGGATCGTCACACCTTACCACCTTTGGTGATTGAGGTACAAACCCCATCAATAGGTTGGTGGATTGTCGCACCCTACCACCCATGGTACTGGAGTACAAACCCCTTGATAGGTTGATGGGTATAAACCCACAACAAGGTTGGTGGATTATTGCACCCTACCACCCATGGTGCTGGAGTACAAACCCCCAGATAGTTTGATGGGTACAAACTCCTAACAAGGTTACCCAGCAGGCAACCCCAGGTTAGGGCATGATCACGTTCCAACAATATATAGTGATTACCATATACATGCATTGATGTCATCATCATATAGTCGTTTAACTCATAATACATGCATTGGACCTTCAATTCCTCAAGAAAACATAACCAAATATTTTATCAAACAAATAGAGGGTATGTAGTGCTAGTGTTAAAACAATGCAATTCAAGAGTGAAATCATGCTATTAAATTCAATGTAAAACTTTCAATAGATACTTGGTAACACCCTCAAGCAATATACATCAAATCCTTTCATCAAATCTTACCATAGGTCTTAGTTTCCATAGCTCAAAACATAGTAAAATAGTTACAATTTCATAGATCCCAACATAGTGTGCAGTGATTTTCATAATAATTAAGACTCATTTGTAAGTCAACTTTAAATCATGCAAATTAGAGTAAAATGAAGCTTGGGTATCATGGGTTAACGGAATCCATGAAAGAAACCCACATACCTTAGTTTTGGATATGAACTTGATGAGGATTGGAGATGGAGACTTGAAGCTTGGGTGGAAATCCTTGGAATCTGGAGAGGGGTTATGAGACTTGAGTTTAGGAGTAGAATATTTGGCTAAGTGTTTGAATGAGTTTTGGTGAATGTTTAGAATTATATGAGGGTGAATAATTGCTAAGTATAGGTATTTTCACGTTTGGGAACTCTTATGCCCAAGACATAAAAGTTTTAGATCGAAGTCAAAACTGGACCAAAAACAACACTAGTGCGACACGCAGGGGCGCAAAAAGGTCACTGGAAATTGCATTTTGAAAATTTTTAATTTTGATACAGTTGCTCTAAAATCAGGGTTAGACCCATTTCCCATTCAATTTGACACTCTGAACAAGAATATGAAGTCATATTTTTGATATCGCGCATGAATTTTGAAATATATGGAAATTACAATTCCAAACACTTTCGAGGCATATTTTTGGGTATTTTTTTGGGTCGTTACAATATCTTTCCCTTGGGAACATTCATCCTCAAATGTTAAAGAAATATATATGAGAGACACAAACATGACAATTTCATCCCACATAAGGACACAACAATGCACTTAAACATCATTTCAAAAATCTCATCATAAGTGTAAAATTATCATGAACTTGTCAATTTAAACATGAATGAATGCATATGTCATAGGCTGAACTTAGACTTGAAATTACATAGAGGACTTAGAGTGATACCTTAGGCTTGAGTGGAGTGGAAAAGGTAAGGATATCGCTTTTGCATGTCCGCTTCGGCTCCCATGTAGCACTTTTGACTTATTGATTCCTCCACAGGACCTTAACGGAAGCCACCTCCTTTTTTTTTCAATCTCTTCACTTGCCTATCCAAGATCTGAAATAGAACCTCTTCATAGGTCAAATTATCTTCAATCACATCCACAATATCAAGAGGCATAATAGCATTCGGATCATCCACACATTTTCTCAACATAGACACATGAAACACTGAATAAACCAAATCCATTTCTCTAGGCAAATCCAACTCGTAGGCCACCTTACCAATCCTCCTCATCACCCTATAAGGGCCCACATATCTAGGGCTCAACTTGCCCTTTTACCAAAATGGACCACACCCTTCATGGGTGACACCTTCAAATAAACCCAATCATCAACTTCGAATTCAATCTCCCTTCTCCTCGCATCGACATGAGACTTTTGATGGATTTGGGCTGTCTTCAATCTTTCCCTAATTATCCTAACCTTCTCAAGAGCTTCCATAACCAGATCTAGTCCTAACAAGGCCACCTCACCAACCTCAAACCACCCAACCGGTGATCTACAATATCTACCATAAAGAGCCTCAAATAGAGCTATACCGATGCTAGAATGATAGCTATTGTTGTAGGCAAACTCAATCAATTGGAGATGATCATCTAAACTACCTTTAAGCTCCAACACACAAGCTCTAAGCATTCTCAAGGGTTTGGATGGTCCTTCAGCCTAGCCATCTGTTTGAGGGTGAAACGCTGTAGAAAGCTTAATGCCAGTACCAAGACTTCTTTGGAAAGATCTCCAAAAATGTGAAGTAAATTGAGCTCTACGATCCGATATGATGGATAAAAGAACCGCATGCAATTTCACCAAGTCATGGATGTACAACCTAGCATACTCTTCAGCCCCATATGTGTTCTTAACAGGTAGAAAGTTAGCCAATTTTGTCACCCTATCAACCACAACCCAAATGGAATCAAAACTTCTTCTAGTCTTGGGCAACCCAACCACAAAATCTATGTTAATCACCTCCTACTTCCAAGTAGGAATCTCTATGTCTTGGGTTAGGCCACCCGGCCTTTGATGTTCGGCTTTGACTTGTTGACAACTATGACAACAGGAAATGAATTTGGCAATGTCCCTCTTCATGTCTCCCCACCAATACACCTCTCTCAAATATCTATACATTTTAATAGAACTGGGGTAAATAGAATAAGATGAATTATAGACCTCGTCAAAGATCTTTTCTATCAAGCCATCAATACAAGGCATGCACAACCTACCTTGGTATCTAAGAGCACCATCTCCCCTTAGGAGAAAACCTCTACTTTACCTTCTTTCACCAAGGCCTTCAATTCTAACAAGGAGGGGTTAAGATCTTGTTTAGTTTTCACCTCCTCAACCAATGAGGATTTAGAACCATCAACAACAACAACAACACCATTATTAACTTCCCCCAACCTAACTCCCAATCTAGCCAAATGATGGACCTCCCTAGCTATCTCCCTTTTACCACCATCAACATGAGCTAGGCTACCTATAGACACCCTACTCAAAGCATCCACCACCATATTAGCCTTACCCAGATGATAATGCACACTCATGTCATAGTCCTTAAGAAGTTCTAACTATCTCCTTTGCCTTAAGTTAAGATCTTTTTGAGTGAAGACATATTAGAGGCTCTTATGATCGGTGAACACATAAACATGCACCCCTACAAGTAATGGCGCCAAATCTTTAATGCAAATACCACGGTGGCTAGTTCAAGATCATGGGTAGGTAGTTCTTTTCATGCATTTTAAGTTGCCTAGAAGCATAAGCTATCACCTTACCATTTTGCATTAGCACACAACCCAAACCAACTCTAGAAGCATCACAATAAACAAAACATCCTTGAAGCCCATCTGGTAGTGACATTATAGGAGCAGACACAAGTTTATGTTTCAAGGTTTGGAAGCTTCTCTCACATTCATCGATCCACACAATCTTAGTCTTTTTTTGAGTCAATTTTGTCATAGGGGAAGCAATAGAAGAGAAACCATTCACAAATCTCCAATAATACCCCGCTAAGCCTAAGAAACTCCTAATGTCCTACGAGTTCAACGGTCTAGGCCAATTCTAATCACATCTGTCTTCTTAGGATCCACCTTAATACCATCCCCCGACACCAAGTGTCCTAGGAAGGAAACCTCCTTCAACCAAACTTTACATTTTTCATATTTAGCATACAATTTCTTTTCCCTCAATCTTTGCAACACAATCCCCAATTTAACCCTATGCTCCTCCTCACCACGAGAATAGATCAAAATATCATCAATGAAGACCATAACAAAGGAATCAATTTTGGGTTTAAGAACCTATTCATTAGGTCTATAAGGATGGTCGGTGCATTGGTCAACCCAAAAGACATCATAACAAATGCATAATGCCCATATCTAGTTCGGAAGGCCGTCTTGGGAATATCACACTCCTCACATTCACTTGATGATACCCGAATCGAAGATCAATCTTAGAGAAATGGCTAGCCCCTTGGAATTGTCGAAACAAATCATCAATCCTTGGAAGAGGATACTTATTCTTGATGGTTACCCTATTGAGTTACCGGTAGTCAATAAACATCCTGAGGGACCCATTATTTTTTTTCACAAACAACACCAGTGCACCCCAAGGTGATTGGTTAGGCCTAGTAAATTCCTTCTCTAACAAGTCCCTCAATTGCTCCTTCACGTCCTTCAACTCCACTGAGGCTACATGGTAAGAGGGAATAGAAATGGGTTGAGTATCGGGGAGAAGGTTTATGCAAAGTCTAGTTCCCTTTCGGGAGAAACACCTGGAAGATCATTTGAGAAGACATCAAAAAATTCATGTACAATCGGAACCGACTCTATAGGAAGGACTTTAGACTCCACATCCCTAACCCTCACCAGATGGTAAAGACACCCCTTAGAGATCAACTAATGGGCTTTAATACAAGAGACGAATCTACCCTTGACCACCACATCTTGAATCTCCCACTCAAGGACGGGTTCATTTGGAAATTGGAATTTGACCCTTACAATTAATGGAAGCATAGTAGGCATGCAACCAATCCATCCCAAGAATGACATCAAAATCAACCATGTCTGACTCAACAAGATGAAAAGGCAATATTTTATGCAAGATGCAAATAGGAAAACTTTTATAAACTTTCCTAGCAACAACAGATGCACCAATAAGAGTAGGCACCTCATATGACTCATCCAATAATTTGGGCTCAACATGGAATCTTTTGGCAACAAATGGTGTAACAAAAGAAAGAGTGGTACCTGGATCAATCAATGAATACATATCAAAGTCAAAGATTTTCAACATACAGATAATAACATCGGGGACTTCATCAACCCCTTGCCTCCCATGCAAAGTATAAAATTGGTTGTGCCTTGGGGTACCATCTTGTCGTCCACCTCTCCCCAAAGGAACCGCATTAGCACCTTGAGGAAGAATCTACTTACCCTTGTTGCAATTATGAGGACAATCTATTGCCTTTATTCCCCATTTCCCTACAACCATAGCACGCACCGATATTCCTCAAGCATGGGCCACCATGACCTTTACCACACTTCGAACACACAACAATAGGAGCCACACCCATACCACCTGGCACCCTCTGAAACTTATTTGTAACCCTCCTTTGAAATATATAAGAAGACCCTTGGCCTCGTTGGAATCAGCCACTCTTTTGGAACTTACCCTCAAAATGGGCCTTTTTGGCCTAATGACCCCTTCTCTTCCTCAATTTCTCCTCTTCCATTTATTTGGCATAGGTCATTAAATGTGACAAGTCCATGTCACTAATCAACATGGTGGACCAGGATTCTTCACTAACCAAGTCGGAGATACCCATAAAAAATTTGTTCATTCTCGACCTTGGGTCGACAATCAAGTAAGGAGCAAACATTGAAAATTGGGTGAACTTCAGGGCATACTCCCTCACACTCATGGATCCTTGTCTCAAATTCATAAATTCCACCAATTTAGCTTCCCTAAGCTCAAGAAGGAAAAATCGATTAAGAAAGACCCCCGTAAACTCTTCTCATAGAACCCCTCAACAAGGTTACTCGAGCCTACAACCCCCCGAGCTAGGCTTGGCCATCCCCAACACTATAGAAATAATATTATATATATATATATATATATATATATACATACACACACACACACACTACTTTCATCATCATATACATATATTCCCTTTCATCATCATTCCCTCATTATTTCATCTTCACTTCATCATCATAAAGTTATTCAATCCATAAGACATATATAGGACCTTCAATTCCTCAAGAAACCATAACAGGACATTTTATCAAACACTTAGAGGGTGTGTAGTGATAGTGTAAAATCATACAATTCAAGAGTGAAATCATGCTAGAAAATTTATTGTAAAACCATCAATAGATACTTGGTCACACCCTCAATCAATATACATCAAAGCCTTTCATCAAACCTCACCATAGATCATAGATTCATAGCCCAAAACATAGTAAAGTAGTCACAATTTCATAAACCCCAATATAGTGAGCAATGATTTTCATAATAATTAAGACCCATTTGTAAATCAACCATAAATCATGAAAATTAGAGTAAAATGAAGCTTGGGTATCATGGGTGAAAGGAACCCATAAAAGAAACTCACATACCTTAGCTTTGAAGATGAACTTGATGAAGATTGGAGATGGAGACTTAAAGCATGAGAGGAAATCCTTATATCCAAAGAGGGTTTTGAAACTTAAATTTAGGAGTATAATATTTGGCTAAGTGTTTGAATAAGTATTCAGAATGTTTAGAATGATATGAGGGTGAAAAATAGCTAAGTATAGGTATTTTTACGTTTGGGAATACTTAGGTCCAAGACTTAAAAGTCTTAGATCGAAGTCAAAACTGGACCAAAAACAACACTAGTGCACGCCTTTGGCGCGTTGCGCCAGGGATGCGAAAAGCTCACTGGAAATTGCATTTTAAAAATTTTGAATTTTGATACGGTTGCTCTAAAATCGGGATTAGACCCATTTCCCACTCAATTTGATCCCATGAACAAGAATATGAAGTTGGATTTTCAATATCGCGTATGAATTTTGAGATATATGGAAATTACAATTTTGAGCACTTTCGAGGCACATTTTCGGGCATTATTTGGGGGTCATTACATCTATCTGGAAGATTAAGCTCAAACGATATGTATATCAGACCTACAATGGTTGTGATTTCACCTCAGACATGACCTGTGACGCCATTACATTTATATATTTCATATGCATTGCATCATTAATTGTACTTACTGCCTTTAACTGTTCCTATTTATGTTTATATTTTGTACTAACCTTGTGATACAAGTGGTAAAGACTCTTAGTTATTACACACTTATTCAATTTCTCTTACCAAGTCGATTGAACCTATTGGGTACATTTTGGTGTACTCACCCCTACTTTATTTCCTCCCTGCAGATCGAGCACATGGACCCTGTACAGGGTAGTTGATTCATTCTAGCTGAGTTATTCTCCATTTATCTAGATCTTAGTGGTGAGGCTCACACTTTGAGTCATTGTGGATCTTTCAAGATTCCCTTTATTGCTTGCTCTTCTAGATATTGTATTAGATATTATCAGACAATGTTGTGTCTTTCATTTGAGATAGTTGAGTTTTACTCATTCGTAATACTTTAGAAGCTCTTGTATTCATGACTCCATGTTTTGGGATTTTGCATTAAATGTTGTAGTTGTTTCTGCTTACTTTATTCTCCTTAGTAGAAATTTGATTTAGGGTCTTGACAAGTATTGTATCAAAGCCCTTAGTTCATTGGGCTTATGAGTCAATAGTGGGGTGTCTAGTAGAGTCTCGCGGATCGACATGTAGATCTCCATACCTTTCTTCAGGAGGCTATGGGGCACTTGTTAGGAAAAACTTTCATGTCTTGCTTTTATTCATGTGTTTCTTCATATCGCATGTTTTGAAAGTGTCTAATATACACCTTCTGCGCAGATGCCAGTTACTAGATCACGATGATAGAGAGCTTAAGTGTCGAAGCAGGGCTCGTGACAGGGTTAAGGGCTAATGAATTGCTAGAGGGGCAAATGCACCCAGAGGAAAGACTAAATCAGCTTGCCCAGAGCTGGAGTATGAGTTAGAGAGGCCTACAGACTCTGTTCCACCATCTTCAACCCCTGATGCTACACCCTTGGTTCAGGAGTTGCTTTTGTGGGTATTGGCTAGATTGGAGGGAGTACCCCCTGTTCTAGTTATTATCGATGCAATAGTTTCTACAATACTGGTTGGTCCTTCTATAGCCCCAGCTAATCCAGCTATGATTCATGTGGGTCCTTCCTCAGTGCCAATGGGTCCTCCTATGACATCTATGATTCCACCTTAGACATCTCGATCTAGTTCTGATTTGCACTTTCAATCGATTAAGAAAGACCCCCGTAAAC